>JBBPBR010000005.1:51891663-51910583 GCA_037974775.1 Cicer pinnatifidum | reverse complement strand
TTTTAAAAAGTTCAAAAGTTTCAACAATTTCTAAAAAAACTTCACTTCAAACATATTATAACTTCGAAAGTTTGAACAATCTGAAAAATTTTCATTTTGAAAATTTCAAAACATTCAAATGTTTTAACAATTTCTAAAAAAAATTAATTTCAAACATTTTCAAATTTTCAAATATTTGAATAATTTCAAATGTTTTAACAATTTCTAAAAAAATTTAATTTCAAACATTTTCAAATTTTCAAATATTTGAATAATTTCGAATGTAAGAAAATTTTGTAAAATTTCAAAAAATGAGGTAAAAAAAATGTGTTAAATTTTTTCTGAGGGTTTTAGTGATAGTAATAAATGACAATAATAATTTCATGTGAGATGGGAAGTGCAAAGTTAAGGTACAAGAATGCATGATAAAAACCTCTAAATCAAAATATGAAACTTAGATGTTTAGTGATAGATTATCCAACTCTACATGTTTGCTCATTTTTCTGACTTTTTATCGGATTATCGTTGCTATCAATAGTGTATTGAAGACAAATGGACAAACACGAGAGGCAGATGGACACTATATTTTATAATTTCACTCTAGTTTTTCTTTGTTGTTGCTCTGTTGAGAGACTTTGTTTGAATTTGCTATTCGTTTCCCAAGAGGTTTATAGTTTTCATTGAGTATCTTGACTCCCTTTGTCAACACAAAAAAGGGTAAATTATTTTCCAAGAATTCTCTATCTATATTTTCTAAATTTTACGACAATTGGAAGTTCTACCTTAATTACCTTTTGCTACCCCAATTCACCTTTCATACACAAAGATTAACTTTTAATTATTTATCTAAAATATTGAGGTTTTAAGTGAATACTTTTTTGTACTATAATATTTTCATTCCTAGCCAACCAGAATTCCGTCAAACGAACTACAAAAGGACACGCCATTAAACCAGGGTGGGTATAGGGAACAAAATACCCAAATTAATTAAGCGTTCCAAATATAGAAATAACAACCAATATTTTCACACACCTGTATTAGGATTAATTCGCATGCCCTCACCATAACGGATAGGCCAAATCTCCATCAATTAAACTCATGCTACTAATAACTAGGAGCAATATCGGATAAACCCCAAACACTCCACAACCCAACTAAAACTCCACAACTTATTCTAGGTGTCTATTATCTTTCAACATGCCATTTCAATTCCCAACGAGTGAAAAAAAGTTCATAACCTTGGTTTATGAAGAATATATAAGATTCACTAATTCCAGCAATTTGATATTTCACCTTTGGCTTTAAACAATCAATGCCTCCAGTTCATTTAAGGTGACTGTTTCACTGATCGTTCTTGAATTTAGTATTTCACCTTGGGCTTGAATCAGGAGAGCCATCTTCATAAGAGACCAGGCCTTTCTTTCCATCTGAACTTCTAGACGAAGACCTTGACCTGCTATCTCTGCTTGCTTTTCTTGGAGATTGTGATTCCACAGAAGACTTGGATCGAGATGGACTTCGGCTAGGGGATGATGACAAGCGCCTATTCACACGAGGAAGAAGAGAACGATTGCAAACTGGGCTACGGGATGGGCTATACCGTCTAGCACGGTAAGGTGGGCTGCGTGATACAGATGGTGTCCTGCTTCTCCTACTTCGGTACCTACATACATGTTTTCAAATAATCATGTGCAATCTACTCCACAGGCTTGATGCAATCATTATTGATTACCTCAACAATGAATCACATAACGAATAAATCATGCTGCAAAAGCAAGATTTTTACCCTTGATTTTTTTTATAAAAATGTGAACATTTTATAAGTTTGAGAAACAACCTTAGTGGAGTTCTTCTCCGTGACGGTGGGCTCCTAAAACGCCTAGGGGAATACCTTCTGTAACCTGAATATCTGAGAGCAGAGAGTGTAAAAAATTATGACATTTAACACTCATATTCTCAATATTGTCAAATGACTAATAAGAAATTAGAAACTACACACTACTTAAGCAGTTTACCTGTCACGGTCACTCCTTCCATTGTAGCGGTACCTCACAGGAGACTGAGAAGGGGTTCTATACCTTCTAGCATAAGAATAGCGCTCACTGAAACCTCTTCCCCTCCTGATACGTTTTGGTGAAGCATCAGGTGACACACTCCTTGAAAGACTCCTTCCCCGAGGTGTCCTTGACCTGCGAACAGGGCTAAGACTCCTTGAATAACTGCGGAGATTTCCTCTGCTTGTCATTCTGATGGGACTTCGGCTAATGCTTCTCAAAGGGACTCTGCCAGAACTTCTGCTGAGGCTTCTGGCAGATAATCTTACTGGACTCCTGCTTATGCTCTTTCTTGACACTCTTCTCACAGGGCTCCTACTGACTGTTCTTCGTGATGATACTCTAGGAGAACTCCTGCTCCTACGGCTTCGAGAAACAGATCTGGCAGGGCTCTTACTAAAACTTCTGCGGTCATGACCTCTCACAGGGCTCTTGCTGACACTTTTATGAGTGTAAATTCTCATAGGGCTTCTACTGATACTTCTCCCCTTCCTCCCTCTCATGGGGCTTCTGCTGATGCTTCTGTTTAGACTCCGGCTTATGCTTCTAACAGGACTCCGGCTCAAACTCTTCCGTAATGGAGCACGAGGGCTTTTACTACCACTTGGACTTCTGCTCAACCTCCCTTTTGGATCAATGTTTTGGATTTTGCTCCCACTCTTGGGACTAATACTCATACTCTTACTCACGCTTCGCTTAGGACTCATGCTTCGACTCCTGCTCATCAACTTTTAATAAAAATACCAGATCTGGAAGAAATGGTAAGCATAAGAAATAACTGAGGTTTGACAAGATTGGAAAGTAGACCTAGATTTTCCTGGATGATCATCCACCACGTCAGGCTGCCTCTCTTCACTTCTGTCAGATCTATATTTGGCCCCAACGCCATTGGTATGCTGTGCTCCATTTTGCTTTGGGAATCCTTCCTCCTCTAGCATGCCCACACCCTCCCTCTTTTTATGATTCATAGGAGGTAATTCTTTCTCCAAAAATGAGGAGGACTGGACTTCAGCTAAAAGAGAAAAATGAAGCGATGCTACCCAGAGAATGAAAACAAAATTAAAAATATCTATTAAATACCATGGTATGAAGCTACAAATTTGTTGAAACTTAATTTTAGTGGTTTACACAACAAACAAAAAAGGACCAGCAAATGACATTTTACTCGTGCAAAGAGCAATTGCTTTATACTCCTCCGGTCACTATTATAAGCAAAAATAGCTACTTCACAGTTATTAAGAAAATTAGTTAGGTGTAATCAATTTTCAAGATTTCATGTAAAACATTTTCCAAATTTACTAAATTGTTTCTTTGAATGTTACACACTCAACTACCAACATTAAATATTTTTTTATTGAAGTAAGGGCATATTAGAAATGAGTCAAAAGTAGTTAACTTTTGCTTATAATAGTGACCAAGATTTTAGGCCACTTTCTTGCTTATAATAGTGAGTGGAAGGAGTATAATTCTAACTCAAAGGCAAACTAGATGCTGTCATTACTAACTAACAATCAGTACCAGTATAAATTTATAATCAAGAGAAGATGCAAGGTTAGGTGATTAAAAATCAAAACCCCCCAGTTAGTCCTAGATTGTCTCAGGCCACAATTCAATGTAAGATGCAAATTAGAACTAGGACAAAATCATAAATTACTCAGGCCCCCCAAAAAAACCCTTGCAACATGTAGCTTACATTGTAGGATTTGGCTTTGTTGGAGACAAAAGATAAAATAATTCTCCAGGTCTATGTTTATCATGCAATCAACAAACATTTTAGGATTCGGCTTTCACATGCAATCAACCAAAATTGAAGGACTTCAAAATTACCATTTCTCTGAGAATGATCTCTATGCTTCTGAATTTTCCCTTGAGAATCAAGATTTTTGCCATCAGAGCTGTTGTTACTCTTACTTTCATCATCTGCATCAGCATGACTGCCTGATTCCCTAACACCAAGCAACAAATTTTCAGAGACAACATTCAAAATTGTTAAACAAAGTAGAATTGTTCGTTGAAATAATTTTTTTTTCTTATTGATTGCAATGGATGCACAGCTAAAGTCATGTGGTAGGTTAACAAGTATGATATTCATATAAATAAACAGCAGGCAGCAGCACACAATATTTAGGTCAACTATTCACATACTAATAGGGAAAAAAAAGAACCACGGCCAATATGAGAGCACAAGATATGCATGATACTATTATAATTCAAAAACAACTATGACTAATTTTATAACTATAGATCATAACTTAATGTTTCAATCAGATTTAATACCTTCTTGATTTACGCTTCGATCTCTTATCTTGTTTCCTTCGCCTCTTTTCTTGATGTTTATCTCTTCTTTTTCCAGGTCTATGTTTATCTTTCCTAGATCTCTTTCTTTTCCTTCGCCTGTCATCACTGGAGGAACTTGTGTAAGATGAGGAGGACACATCTGAGTCAGAGTCACTATCACTTTCTGAAGATTCCATGTCAGAATCTGAAGAACTATCCGATTCTGTTGAGTAATATTTTCTCTTTTTCCTTCTGTCTCCTGAAGATTTTTTATGCTTTCCCTTCCTTCGCACTTCATGACTATTGGCTTCAGAAGATCCAATTATCGACTTGTGTGTCTTCTTTCCATCTAAATTAAAAAATATGAAGATTCAAATAAACAGACCAAATATATCTAAAAATGGCACTATCAGCCTGGACAGACGCATCGACCTTGAAGAGGGAAAATAAACACAACAACACATTATGCAATGGCCTTTCAAAGTTTAAAAATGAAATGTTCAGCGGTTGATTATGGATTTATCTATCATCACTGACATTAAGGGCAGAACTTAGTAATCTCTCATACGAGCTAAGGAATTCTCACCCTCATTATGTTCACCACAATTAATTATTTTAACAGTAACAGTTGGGAGCCCTTCTTCATCACCCACGTCTTCCATTTTCTTCAATATATCATACCCTTGCACAAGCTTGCCAAACACTACGTTCTTCCTGCAAAATGACCCCAAAACTGAACAGATAAGCAAGTTTAGTTCCATAAGCCAAAATGATGACTCCATCAGGAAATTTACATTCTCCAACCCAATGCAAGAAAAATAGACATCATTAAAAATAAGCCAATCGGAATTTGAATGAATGTTTCAAAATTTCAAAAAGCAATCAAAAACAGAACTTTGACAATTCTTTATGTTCACTATAGTCAAATTATTATAAAAATAGCTACTTCCTAAGCTGTTTATAAATTTTAGGAAGGCTTATTTTTCATAAGCTTTAGTTTTAACTTACACAAATAAGCCAAAAACATCTTCCATGGGTTTCAACTTTCAAAAGCTTCTATAATCAGTTCATCCAAACAGTACTAAAATGCTTCATGATAATTAATAGCAGATAAGCTCTAATAAGTTGTCCTTATCCTCATCCGAATGGTATCAATGTACTAAACTAAATGGCACTGGCAATAAAACAAATAAGCAAACCTATCAAGATGGTGATCAGCTTTCAAAGTGATTTTAAAATGAGAACCAAGAGTGTCGCGATCAGCAACTGCCATAGATAGAAGGCCTGGAGAATCATGCTTTAGTCTAGGAGACTCATCTGAACAAATAAGTCACAGGTGGAATTTTAAGAACTAAATAAGCTGAGTTAAAACTCAAAAGAACCCAAGCTGGGGAATATGAGTTCAAGACCACAACTTGGCATTCTAACCTGGAAACTTGGGATATATGCTTTCTCCACCAGTCCCTGCAAAACACACAGGAAAATGATGCAGGAGTTAGTGTAATGTACAATACAGGCTGCATTTGGGATGCATGCAGAGGATAAGAGATGACTATCATGAGGTTTCACAACATGCTAACTGTCACTAAGAGATGAGAAGTGTGATTATTCAGGACACCTTTTACATTACATTGGTTTGAGATGATAATTTGGTAAAGAAGAAAGTTAACAACCATAACATTAGATGATTTTAGCACAACTAAAAGAAGAGAGAAGGTGAAGAAATTTGCATGCAGATAAAAGCCAATGCTGGCATGGTTTCAATTTAAAATTAATTATAGTCAGTCACAGTATAGGCTGTATAGCAATATCCAGAAGTTAATGCAGGTTAGAAAATGAAATCGCTTTAGTACCCCCTCAAAATGATAAGCCAATCGCCCAATCCATATTCATTCAAAGGGAACTTTCTTAGTTTCCGAATTGAATAAAAAAGAAATTACCATTGTGACAGGAAACATGAAAATGGAACAAGGCTTGCAACCCGGACAACTGAATGGTCAAATGATAAAACATGAAGTAACTACATATGTTTTATCAAATTGCAACCTTCAAGAGGTGGAGAAATAATTCATAATATGAGGCAAAGAAGCAAAGAATACTTACCATTTCGATTGATAAAATCACCACCCTGCCAAAGGGAAACCAAACATTAATACACACAATCAAATTATAATAATACATACAAAAGAGTCTGGTCATTGAGAGGCTTATTAGAATTATGAGTATGAATAACTTCATAAGTACAACCTTAAAACTATATCACAAGAAAAGCAGTCGTGACCATCAGCGCTGTATCCTACAGAATAAACAAGGGAAACTGACAAAAAGAGGGACCACTACTAAGCCATTTTTAACCACAAAAAAAGACAGAAGACTGTATGGGAACTGCCAAAGAACAATTTAGATGTGCAAAAAAGTAAAAACATACCTTCACAATGGATCCTTTCACAATCTGATGGAAGAAAGAACCCTTGTAATGCAGTGATTTTCCAGTATTAGAACTGACTCCCTTTTCTCCTGAATTTAAAATGACAGATTTCAAAAGAAAAAGGAAAGGTAAATCAGTTGACAGTGGATGGTATGCGGAAGTTTTGCAAGGAAAAGGGAAGTGTCTAAGTCCAACAAACATGTTTTATAACTGAAGAAATTTCCATGCAAATGGAATGTATTATTACCGGTACACAGTGCACGAAAGTTTTCAGCAGTCTTTGGAGCAACATCATAGAAAAGCTGAGAGGACAAACAACCACCCATTAGATTGAAAGTGAATATTGCAAAGTTATTGTAATTTGTGTGTATATCATCAAATAAATAAATGTGGAAAAGTACCTCAAAAACCATCCTTTCAGCAGGATCCCCATCTATAGACACATCCATAAAAACCATGGGGTTCTTCTTCTTTGTCATAATGTATCTTAATAATCAAAATCTAAACCAAATCAACCACCAATCTAACATTAAAAAGTGATAATTTCATAAACAAAACAATTAATTGATCTGAAGCAATAGTTCATCAACAAGCAAGAAAACACCAATTTTAGTCACAATACTGAGCTATCCTACTCCAGCTTCAATTTGAAGCTTCTAAAACAAAAGTTTAGCATAGCCTACCTGAATTCAAGTTGACTTCACAAGTTATAACTAAAATGGGCCTTACTGAAACAAGATACCAGGAAATTAAGTTCAACCGTACCCAAAATAAATGCAGAAGCAAATTACAAACTGCATCGTATTTCAATGACCATCAATTGCTAGTATAAGGCACTAACAATGCTAAATTCAAATACCCTAAACTAACAAAATGGGATAAAATCAAGAGATTAAATGAGATACACCAACACTGTAAGTCGTCCAATCATGATCATTCAATCAGCCACATGTTGTGCAGTTTTGAAATCAAAAGCGATTATCTATTTATTTGTTGTCTTGAAGAGTTAATATTGGTGGTCAATGTAAAAAAAAAAAAAAAGTTTTACACCGACATTTACACTTTTACCCTGGCAGTGCATCTTTATTCTCTAAAATCAACTCAGCAACACAAATATAACCTGCAACTACTTTTCAGCACCCTCATATAAATGTACTACTATACATCCACAATTTTTTACTCCATCGTTAAGACACTAACAGTTACAGTGTTCAATTCAAATACCCTAAACTAACAAAAAGGAATAAATCAAATAAGCAACAACACACATGCAACGAGTTTTAAGCAGAAAATTTCGCCCTATAACCGTTTCGGGCAATTCAACAATAATCTTTAATTGAGTGAAGAAAATCAGATCAGCGACAGCGAGATGCAAAAGCAAATCATTCAGTATAAAAACGAAACAAAATTGGAGTAAAAAGCATTGAAACTGAAACAGAGTAAAAAATGCGTGGAACATGAGTTGCAAACCTAAAACCCTAGTTGTGCATGAAACGCAGGGTAGTATGTAGAATACGAGAAAAATAATGGTGTATTGAGTAGGTTATGTGAATTGATGAAAGAGAAGTGTAGAAACGACATGCGTTTTAGGGGAAGAGATGAGAAGAGAGTAGAGGTTACCTGAACCACAAAAGTAACGAGAATGAAATGAAAAATGAAACGAATAATCAAAGCTTAGATATATAAATGAGATTCTTCTAGTTCATACTGGATCGTGAAGTTACTTCACTATCCTCACTCCTCTACACTTGCAAGTTACTTTCTTAAATTTGTTTATGCAATAAAAAAAAAAAAATAGATTCGTCACTAATACGAATCATATACGAGTGAATTAAGAAATGAGGTTATTACCTTTTAGTTAAGAACAAATCCTTGGTATAACTCAATTTAATTCTGCCTGGAATAATTTTTTATTTAATTAAAATTATTTTAAGGAAAAATTGAAGCATTAATTCCAAAAAAAAGTTGTACAATTATTAAAAAAGAATTATAATTAAAATTAAATATTTTTAATAATGTGATAATTAAGATTATTTGACATAGTGAAATTTTTTACAATAATAATATACTATTTCGGATAAATTATTTGAAGTATTATCAACAACCAGCTATAACTTATAAATAATCTTTTGAATAGTTTTTTTGTTAAAATATTATTATAATTATGATTAAAAATAGATATTTTAATGATCTAATGGTTATTATAATTATTTAAAATTCTTTGCAGAAATAATGTATATATAATATAGCAACTAAGTTCTTTATCTAATGAGTAATAATTCGTTAGATGTTATTAAAATTGATTATTTTTTTTGACAAAAAAGTAGTAGCTATTAATGAAAACAAAAATACGTATAAAAAGTTGTGATAAATTCCATAAAAGGTTGAATTAAGTGCAATATCAACGTTATTTTCTGCACACATATAGACATAGTTGGACTTGGTAAATGCGAAAGAGATAACCATGGACATTTTCTATTGGCTGGCACCTTAAGTGCAAAGACGGAACTTAAATACTTTTTTAAGGGGCTAAAATAGTCAATTATTGATCCAAATAACACATGCTCAAATATATATGACTATGAATATTACATGCATTAAAACCGACCCATATCACATATAGCAACAAAGATAGATCAGTAAAGGAGAGAATGGTCCAATAGCTAGAACAAAGCAAATTGGAAATTGATTCCCAACACATCCACCTATTGAACCAAGCTAACATCAATCAGATTAAAATATAATGAGACTAAAAATAAACCAAAACTACAACCAACAAAATACTTGATAAGATAAATTAGCTAGTGGCAAAAGGAGTCATGCAACCTTTAAAAGAAACACCAAAGTAATAAACAACCAGCAAATTCTGCAGAGAGAAGAATTTTACATGAAATAGAAAATAAATCACATTAATCTATTTTTAAAATTTAATTATAACAAAAACGTCTTACTTAAAATTTTATTACCTTCTTATCATCAACAAGTGACAAGTAGTCAAAATTAAACTTTCATCTATAACACAGATAAAAATAATAATATTTTCAAAAAACAAATAGATGAACAATCTATATTTCATTTCCATAATTTATTACTGCAGAATACATGACAAGATTTATATATGTCAATATCCACTAGCATCATTTGATATACACATATTTTTAATTAAAATTAAAATCATACTTAGCACCTCTCACGACGGCTTAATTTCAATAAAGGAGAAAAAAACATTATTTATTCTCCTAACAATTATATGTATATATAAAAACTAATCAAAGGCTCACCGTACATAATATGCCTCATCCCATGATAGGCCCAATAGTAATAATAATCCATACATAAAACAGGCCCAATAATATTAGCCCATTTATGGTTTACGCAGGCTAAGCAACTTAACATCATCAATAACAGGCCCACAAAGAGAAGAAAGATCATCAGTTCTCATACTATAAAAAGTGCTTAAAAACATAATCCTTGTTCTTGAGCCAACAGCCACAAACTTAAGAACCGCACGTTTGAATCCACCTTTACCTTTGGATTGATAAGGAACTTTAACTGTGTCTCTACCAGCAAATGCTTCAACAATCATAGACCCTTCACATGAATTACTTGCATCTCCAACTGAAAATGAGAGAACATAGGTTTTGCCAGGAATTGTTCTAGTTACTTGTGCAATTGCACTTTCTTTACCTGCCACTAGCTCAATTGCTCTTGTTCCTTCTGGGACAGAGAAATGGGATGAGTCTAGGTACTTTACTGCTTTTAAGGATTCTACCATCCAACCTGGGAGTGGTGAGTGGTTATCTTCTATGTTCGGTGGGATTATTACTCCATATGATGTGTTAGGGAATATATATGGCCCTTCTTCAAATCCACCATTCTTTAATATGTTTTCTGTCGAAAAGTGTAATAATATGTTCATTTAGACCAAACTATTTTACTATTTTAACAAATAACAAAATCTTAATTAATCATTCATAGTTCCATGGTGCTCTCACCATTATTATATCGAAATATATAAGTTTTCATTCTCAGAATCAAAACTTGACACCTTTTTTTTTCTTTCTATTTTGAAGGGAATGGATACTACATTTAAAATCCCTTTTGATCGCTATCACACAACACATGCAATAAAGTGGCAACAAAACAACTATTCTATTCTAATGTCAAACATCACTTTATAGGAAGAAAACAACTGTTTTATGCAGCTATTTTGTAGCAGTAGTTCCAATAATTTTTTTATAGGAAGAGTAAGCTTAATTGCTTTTCATTAGTATATGATCGTAACGTCCTACCTACTTACTCTGGCCCGTATATATTAATATTGAAACATAGCCACGTCCATTTGGTTTTATTGTCTCACATTTACATAGACAAATCAATAAATTTTTTATTTTTTTCTTAAAAAATATATAAATACCGTAATAATTAACTTATAAAATTTTGAAATTAAATTCAAAACAAAATATTCAACCTAATAATATTAACGTTTTTCAGTAAAATTAAAACTTAAAAATATATAAATATCTTATTACTATAAAGTGAAATATAATATTTTAAAAATAATAAACAATATTAATTAAATAAAGTAGTTGCAAAAAAAGATAATTATTTGAAGACAGTTTAATTCCGAGATGGAGAGAGTATTTAAGCAGCTGCCTTTATAGGTATTAATCCAGCTATGTCTTTTTAAAAAAAAAATATTGTTTTGTTAATGTTTGATCTTATGTACTTTTTTGAGTATGAACTATGTATTTGTGATCATCTTAATAAGGAGTGTTGCATCAAATCAAACAGCTGTCTCAGTGACGATTTGGCAATGGATCAAAAGACTAGTTAAATTATATTGATCTTATTGTATTGTGGTTTATTATTATTTTTATAAAAAAAATATATGACATAAGGCACAGCATATAATAAAGCAATATATATAATAAAACAAAAAGTTGAACTTACTATTAGTAGCTTTAGGAGGGTAAAGAGTTCTTATAGCAACAGAATCAATAAGAGGCCCACAAGCAGGATCTTCCTCAACACCAGGATTATGAATAACCATTTCAACGACATCATATTCAGCTTTAAAACCATAACCAATTGGATCCCAACCACTACTTGTATAGACTGTTTGTATAGGAATAATCCCAAAATCAGGTGCGACGGATATATTAATTCTTTCTTCTTGTGCACACGTGCGTGCCACCATAAAAGTAATTGAATAATGCATTCCTTTAATCACTTTTATTCTTTGTTTAATTGATGCTTCGTTTCCTAATCTAACAGCATATGCACCTTCGGGTACAACTAGTAACATGTCACCTTGTTTTTGACCTGATTTTATGTACTCAACGAACCCTGATATTTCCCATTCCGGAATCGCGGTTTTACCCCCGGTTACTACTGTGCCTTTTAGATCTGATGCTTTTGGTCCCAATTCGAAATTCCCATTTGCCACTAGTCCTGTTTTATTTTTATTTTTTTCAAATTAAAACATTAATAAAATATCACATCATAAATAATTGGGCTGCATATATTATAATAGTCTTGGTGTCTACTATTTGGAAAAGGAGATTTTGTCCATAAACCCGACAACCATGTATGGTATAATGCTAGAGTAGAGTAGGTTAATGCGAATATCGATTAAATTTGTTACATAAAATTGTAGTATTAAAATAAACTATAAATATAGTATACTAGCATTATAATGATTTAATTATTGACGGTGATTTTTGTTTGTTCGTGTGTGTTATAGCTAGGTAGCAGTGAAATGCATAAAAAATGGGGAGTGAAAAAATAGTGATAGGTCACGTGGTGGTATGCATCACCTCAGTCACCTATCTAATTATCCACTCATTAACTACCCCAGTCACCATACACTCCCATGTGATTTTTCAGACCATCCTGCGACTGCTTTATTCATAGCCTAACACGCGGGCCCCAAAATTACCATTTTTTTTTTATTTTTTATTTTTTTTTATTTTACGATTTATTAAACACTACATTAACCGATATACGAGTACACAAAATAATATTTTGTAAAGAGAAATAATCTAGTGGAACAGAGGAAGTATGATGAACATTGAGCTGTTTTTAAAGGCCAAGTGCCTACAAACAAATGTGCTACATGTGTCTACATGGATGCTTTAGTTTTTTTCTAACCTTCTCGAGTATCGAGTTGAATTTTGAAGATAAAATTTTAAAAAACTAAATTTATATTTTAATATATATATTTAATATCTTAAAAATTTAAAATAACAATGTACTAAATCACTATATAATATTATATTATTTATTAATTTTTTAAAATATTAAATATATATTAAAATATAAATTTAATCTCTAGTTTTTTTTAAATCAACTCAAATAAATCATAAAAAATAGATCAAGTAATATATGTTAAGGAATCCGGAGGAGCACAATAATTCGACTTTGATATCAAGTATTGACCACTTGACTACTAGACTTGATTCAAGTGTTGGGGAGTCCGGAGTAAGAGACTTTGAACTTAAAACCTTAAGACATTAAGTGTATGGGTCATTCTCCTTATATATTCAATACAACCTCCATTCTTGATTAATGTGGGACTAACAACTCATAATTAAATACCTAATATAAAGTTCAGTAACTAGTTAAGTAAGTTTTAATCAATAATTATTTTAATTTCAAACAGTGGATTTATTTTTAATAAAATTAATTACACATTTATCCAATCACCTATTGTACATCGATTAACTAATTGACAGCGTTTTTCAGTACTAGCTAATGAACAAACTTAATAATATAGTAAATAACAAAATATTATGATTTTAACCAATATTTTTTAAGAGAATATTAATAAATAAAATATTTGTTTATGAGTGAATGTGTGCATAGATAGGAATGTAACGTACCGTCGTTAAAGGAGAGGGAGACATGAACGGTGGCACAAAAGAGCAAGGAGAGAAAGAAGAACCCTTCCTTCATGTTGAATGAGGTGTGAAACTCTTCAAGATTTGGAAGAAGAAGAAGAAGAAGATAAGGAAGGGAATGCTAGAGAATTAAATTAAATGAGTTGAAAAGGGCTTAGCAATGTGGCAGGGTACGGGAAGGGCATGGCCCTTATATGCATGCTTTGTTACGAAAACATACTTGTATTTCAACTAAATATCAAATATGCCATTCATTGAATAATTATCTTCAACTTTATTCATCGACAGATTTGTCTCACGATTCTTCTTTGATAAAATATATAAGTTTAACTATTTTGTTTTTCAACTCAACTCTAGGGTACATTTTTTAGATATTGTCTGAATTGATTAGCTCTCGTCCAAGTTTTTATAATATTGTCATTTGTAAAAAAGGAGCTTTGGTAAATTGAGAATTATATATTTTTATAAACTATTATTCTAAGCCTTTTCTAAAATTATGTGAAAGTACTTTTGCATACAAAAATAATAGCTCACAGACTCACAGTCAAGACTTAAGGGTTAAATGGTATGTTAGTTCTTGTGTGTAATCGGTCGTAGCTTGAATAAATAAGTCAGGTTAATTTTTTAAAATTTTAATTGATAAAATTAGTTGTAGTATTTTATTGTATACTAGAATTTCAGATTGCAAATTTGTAATATAAACAAACAAAGAAAATTTACAAACACCACGTAAAAACATAGGAAATTAGACTTAAAAGTTGCACAAATTCAACAAATACCAAATTATGGGTGTAATATGTTCGTTTGATTTGTATATTTGATGAGAAAAAAAATATTAAAAAATAGTCATCTTGGTTGAGTTTTTAAAATTGTTTTCACAAAATTCATATCAAGCTAATGAAGATTAACATAATTTGATTTGGTTCTAAATTAATAAAAATTAAGATATTTATTTTAACAATCTAATTTTTTTTTTAAATACTAAATTTTTTATACTATTAAAACAATTACGTAATCTCTTTTTTATGACAGGAGTATATAACATACAACAAGAAAAATAACATGTAAATGATTAAAAATATTTAAATACAAAATATATAAAATAATATTATTGATATAGTCTAATGATTTTATTCAATATTAGTGGTCGATTTTAAATAATAGTGGTTGAATTTATTTAATTTGGTTCAGTTTAAACTCAAACAATTGAAAAATAATAAAATCAATTTAATTGATTTCAAATAAACTTTTTAGTGTATTATATTATTGGTTTGATTTTTTTTTTTTTATAGATAAATCTCAAAATACATACAATTGAAATTTAGGTTGAAAGATATAATGTATTTTTTTAATTAGTATTTTTATAATTATTTTATAAGTTATATTTAAAAAAAAAATGTTAGGGACTTTGGGGTGGTCATGACCTCTCTATGTCATAACAAAGCTTCGCCAATGTGTGTAACTTAAACTCTTGTAGTTTGATTTCAACTAGTGATGTCAAATATTCTAGATGGATGTCGTACACTGATCGAAGTAGTTTAGATGCAACACATGACACAACACAAACTTCTTTATCGAGAATGCTGTATATGCAAGCACACAAACACTAAAGTCAATGAGTGATTGAGGTTACTTAAAGGTCATTACAAATATGTATACATTTCTCCTAAGTGTAAAAATCATTTTATAGAATAACCATTCAAGAGAATCAAAGTGAATTTTGTTAAGTGGTTGAACATTAATGTATTATGTGATCAATGAAACAACCTTTGAGTCTCGACTAGACATCGAGTGTTTGTCAAAGAATGAAACGTGTGTTCGTTGATGGATTCATCATGTGCTAAGTGAACCATTGGGATGACCCAAAGTGGTTGGGCCTTGACCCAACCCTAAACATTATTTCTCTTCATTATCGTTATATTCGTCATTTAATTATTGCATAAACTATCATGGTTATATAAAAATTGTTGCGTAGGCTTCTTATGATTTGGAATAAGTCAAACTCAATCATATAGAATAAAATTTTATGATGAAGGTCATGATTTCATATTTGGTTTTTATATTGCGTATATAACTATATCCATACAAAAACAACTCATAACGTAAGGATCTCATCTTACTTATAAACATATTTTCAAATCATATCTCATCAAATGCGATACTTTCAACAAAGTTAACATTAATGTTTGATCTATATGGAATTGACATCCAAAAATATCATGGCATGTATCTATCTACGATATCCCATATATGGACCATGCTAGCATCCCACATTTTTTTTCCTGATATCAAATGTAAGTCGTAGTCAAGATATGTATGATTTTCATTTGTATGTGTCATGGTATGAGGAGCTTATATGATTGGATCCCTTGAGATAATTTAGACATATCCGAACTTCCTAATCATGCGCTCTGACAAGTGTTGGTAAATTGTAAGGGAGTTGTACCTAATCTATTAGAAGAAGTATCATATATCCTTAGCATACGTGTATGACTTATGATCATATGGAGAGGACAAGTAATCTTTTGCTAACAGTTGATCGATCACAATACTCGTCTACCGTTGGATAACACCTCATCAGAATAAAAAATTATGCACTTAGAATTGACTCGTTGTATTCCACTTCAAAGATTAGAGGAGAAATGGTATGAAAAAGTTGCAAAATACATGTATGTAAAAAGAAATATATGTTATTTAGTAAAGAAATATGTATTATATATAATATTCTAATTCATTAAACAATTGATTAAATTAAAAATGTTATCTAAAGGAGGAATATGTAACCATTTAACTCTTGTCTTAAAATATCCTCACATTGACTAACTAATTGTACATGAAAGCAAGGGTAAACACCCCACATATACTAGTTCACTAAAGAGATGACTTTGAAGTACTATAGGTATACAACATACATATGACACATTCTTATTAGTAAAAATAGTGTTTTCCATGTGATAATCTCTAAGTTGATGGTGATATTGATTAACATATGAAGCATTCATATGATTGTGGTACTTTGATTTCAGTCAGTTGAATCTTACATGAATGCATCTAATGATTTCACATTCATCTTTAGTTGTCTTTGGGTAAGTTCCAAGCATATCCTCCAACCACTCAATCGCCTCAAGTTTCACCAACATAGTATGTGACAACAAACGATTGTGGGTGGACAAATGCAGTAGACATGATAAATCATCCAAAATCATTGTCATCTCACCAACTAGGAGATGGAGGGTGCTAGTGTCCATATTGCACTTCTTTGCAAATGATAACTATTGATAACTATATGTCGCGATCAATGTTCTTGTAGCTCGTGTGACCAATATCTAACACACTAGTGACTGTTATACGTCAAAAACTAGTGTTCATTTGGAACCTCTATAGATACATTATATTTTTTTTTTATATGTTTGATGCATTTTAGAGCACCACAAAATTGAAAAATGATTTCAACTAGTAATGGAATTTCAGTCTGCACATTTTCTTCTTGTGGTTATGATTGATAACTTTGACCTCATTTCGTCTCACGCTCTCTACGAACAGATATGTGTTGTGTTGACCTACCAAATCTAAATTGAGTAACATTTTGATATCTTCGTCACTAAAACAAACAAATGAAAACTAAAACACTTAAACCTAACTAATGCAAACTCTAAACCTAAACAATCAAACAAAAAATAGAAACTAACCTACCAGAATGATCTTTTTGGTTGGCCTCCAACACCAAGAAAAAAAAAACGCGAATTGAAAATGAGAATGAAGGGAAATCAACCCTTACCTCTTGATTAGGACTAATAAATGAGTGAAAATGGATGTTTTTAAGGCGTTTTTGGTGGAAACTTAATTTCTAAGAAAGATTTTTAAGATTGATTTTGAGATTTTTGGAGTCTGAGGTGAGAAAAAACTAAATGAGGAAGAAGAGATGAAGCTTAATGTTAAATTCATACATATCACAAGTGTGCCTTTCATAAAATATTATCTAAAAATGTCTTTCCGATAAAGATATTTCAGATTTTTAGAAGGCCTCAGAGCATGTATAGATGATAAATTTCCCAAGTCAAATTCGCTTAAACAATCGATTAAATGGTTTGAGCTAAAAAGGGTCATTATTAAACAAGAATTAAATAAGTTTTTAGTTTCTATAAAAAAAACTCAACTTTCTAATTTTTTTTAAAAAACTATTAACTTTTAGTTTCTATTTTAAATTATTTTTTAAAAAAATTGATACTTTTTGTCTCTATAAAATAAATAATTTTTTAAAAAAAAAACTATATTTAAAATATCATAATTTTATAGAAATATTTAATTCATTAAACAATAAACTAAATGGTGTATTTTAAGTTTGTAAATTGTAATGAATAGGTATAGAAGCTAAATTGAATTATGCAGCAAAGTAAAGAGTGAAAGAAAAACCAACCAATGGGAAGAACAAAGATACTTACCGATGAAATCATTAAATGTACATTGAAGACAAAAACATTTGCATGTTAAAATAGTACGAAAGGAACAAACCTATCACGAGGAAGGTAGGAAAAGTGGGGTTGGGAAAGAAGCCGCAAAAAGGAACAAGGTGGACTGTATAGCCACTGCTTCAAGGACACCTCCCTATAATTAGAGGACATCTGGATTTTGTTTTTATGGTTTTTTTGGTGTATGTTCTTCGTAACAAACAAGTGGACGTTTTCACATTTGAAAGTGGTTGTGCTTTCATCCTCAATTTCATGTTCTCAAAGAGCAAATGCAAGTATATTGATAACGGGGAATTACACGGTTTACATATATACAATTAATTGAAAATTCAAATTAAGGGTTTAATTACCTTTTGTATTGAATGAGGATTTTTAAATAAATCTTTTGAATAATTTTTTTTTAATTAGATATTTGAATTTGTAAAGAATATACAATTAGCTTTATGAACTAAAAATCTTTTAATTGTGTCCTTCAACTTTTGAATAGTTTGCATTTACGTCCTTAAACTTTAATTACTTTTTTATAATTGAGTAAAAATTCAGAGACTTGATTATAAACTATTTAAAAGTTTATAAAATCAGATAAATTTTTTAAAATTTTGGGACTTAATTAGAAACTATTGACAAGTTCAATGGTCCAATTACAATTTTGTTTAGTTCATATAGATTTATTTAAATTATTTTGAATAGTTTAAATTTTAAAATATTATTTGCACGGATTAGTTAATTTATGATTGATATATAAGTTCAACATTATAAAAAGAATAGTTCGTTTGTTAGATTTTAAAATAATATAATATCCGTAGTCAAT
>JBBPBR010000005.1:51857780-51879321 GCA_037974775.1 Cicer pinnatifidum | reverse complement strand
TTTAGATGAAAATTATTAATTCAAATTTAATGTATATATTTTTTTTAATTTGTGATAATTTTTTTTTTATAATTTGGATATATTTTGTTTCTTTATTTTAATATTTTTTTATTAATATAATTTTATTATTATTAATATTATCTTTTATTTATTTGATTCAAAAAAAGAAGAAAATCGTTAACAAAATAGAATTAAGTTGCTAATATTTGCAAAATAGAATGCAACCTCTTACTAGAAAAAAAAATTAGTTGGTCGTATCATCACATCCTAAAATGCGACTTTCTACTAAAGTCAAAAAATAGGTCATTTTGGTATATTTTGTTTAGAGTGACCATTATAATTAACTTTTTTGATAAAATAAAAAATCTACATCCCTTCTAACGACTTGTCATTTAATCCACCAATTTCTTTTAAATAAAATCAATTCACTAAAAAATATTTTGATACAAAAACTTCAATCCTTTTTTACCATTGATTAATTGTCTAAATACTTTTTCTTTACAAAATGATTAATTGAATGTTTAGATAAAAAAATAATTTAGTCTAGTTTGTAATCGATGTTTTTTTTTTTAATAAAATGATAAATAAATCCGTACACGTTTGGAAATTTTAGATTAGAACTCGGGACATGATATTCAGTCTAACAATATTAATATTTGTCGGTGAAACTAAGTTTTATATATTTATAATATAGGTGTTCATTCACACTTTTATATATACTTTCAAGATGCAACCTGAGAGGTCAATTGAAGATCATATGGATGAGTTGAATAAGATTGTATTAGATCTTGAAAATATTGATGTAAAATTGGATGATGAGGATCAAACACTATTGTTGATAAATTCATTACCAAGCTCTCTTGAAAATATGTGTGATACACGTCTTTATGGTCGAGATTCTTTGTCATTAGAAGAAGTACAAGTTGCACTAATCTCCAAAGAATTGAAGAGGAAGTCAGATGGGAGAAAAGAAATTAGTGGTGAGTGATTGTTTGTCAAGGCCAAGGCAAGGAAGAAAAATAAAAAATACAACAACAAGTTCAAGAATAAAGAGAAGGACAAGACTAAAATGAAATATTTCATATGCAAGACAGAGGGGCACTTCAAGAAATAATGCCCAGCCTGCAAGGTAGTTGGAATTGGTTCAATCAAGCTGGAGCTGGAAGGTGGAACCATGAAGATTTTGTCAAAGGTCAGACATGTTCTAGAGCTAAAGAGGAACTTAATTTCTTTAGGAATACTGAAAGAAGCTGGATGTTAATACAAAGTAAAGAAAGACACTCTAAAAATCATAAAAGGATCATTGGTAATCATGAAGGGAACAAGGGATCATGATATCTACCTTCTCAATAGTCAAGTAATAACAAGAATGGCAGCAGTGGCTCTTCAAGCATCAAGCAAAACCAACTTGTGACATCAAAGGTTGAGACATGTTAGCCTAAAGGGAATGCAAGTTCTGGACACACATGACATGCTAGGTGGGGACAAGATCAATGATCTTGAATTTTGTGACCATTATGTGTATGGAAAGATGCATATGGTTAAGTTCTCTACAAGAAAATATTGCTTAAAAGGAATTATGAAATATGTTCACAATGATCTATGGGGCGATGCAAAGATTGCTTCACATGGAGGGAACACGTATTTCATTGTATTTCTTGATGATTATAGTAGAAAAGTATATATTTACTTGTTGAAAAGTACGGATGAAACTTTTAAAATCTTTAACGATTGGAAGTCTATGGTTGAAAATAGGACTGACAAAAGGATTAAAACTCTAAGGATAAATAATGGTCTTGAATTTTGTAGTGAGGAATTCACTAGTTTTTGCAAAATTCATGGTGTGAACAGTCATAGGATTGTAAGGAGTACACCTCAACAAAATGGACTAGCTGAAATGATGAATAGAACCTTACTTGAAAGAATGAGAAACATCATGTCAAATGCAGGGATGTCTGCACAATTTTGGGGAGAAGTTGTCCATACAACTTGTTATTTGATAAATTTGAGTTCTTTTACTACAATTGAACTCAAAACCCCTCAAGAGTTGTGGATTGGGCATGCTGCAAACTACAATAATCTAAAAGTATTTGGATGTGTTGCATACTACCATATAAATGAAGGGAAGCTAGCCCCTCGAACCAAGAAAGATACTTTGTTGGATATCCAACTGGTGTAAAAGATTATATGATATGGTGTCCTGAAAGTAGGAAGTGTATCATTAGCAGGGATGTTAAGTTTCATGAGGTTGAGCTATATAAGTTTGTAAACAATGCTACAAATAAAAGCTCACATCAAATTGAAGATAAGAGATTTGATCTTGAGGTGGAGAAAGCTAGAGCGAAATGGAGAACGTTCTTAGAACAACAACATACTCAACAAGACAAAACTGAGAGGTTTGATCTCGAGGTGAAGAAAGTTGCAGAGAAACATAGAACTTTCTTGATTTCAACCATAAACCCTACATGAGAAATATCAACAAAAACTAAGAATATTCTTGGTTTCAAGACAACAGCGGGCTCAACAAGACAAGATTGATGCAAACCTAGCAGAACATGTTATGTTTCCAAAGTAGGAATTAGATGATTATAACCTCATCAGGGATAAAGAAATAAGGGCATCAAAACCCACTCAAAGATATGGTTATGTAGACATGATCATCCATGCATTACATGTTGCTGAAGAGATCATACATGAAGATCCTATGGCTGAGGAGCTGAAACCACTGGAGAAGAACAACACTTGGGAGCTCACACCTAAGCCAGCCAACTCCAAAATTATAGGCAACAAGTGGATTTTCAAGAGAAATGAGGGAATTCCATGAGTTGAACCACTCAGATTCAAAACAATGCTAGTAGCAAAAGGATTCACTCAAATGGAAGATGTAGACTGCAATGAAATATTTTCTATTGTAGTCAAGCATGCATCTATAAGGATAATTCTAGCCATGGTAGCACACTTTGACATGAAATTGGAGCAGATGGATGTCAAAACAACATTTCTCCATGGTGATTTGAATGAAACAATCTTAATGCAACAACCAGATGGCTTTAGGACTCAAGGAAATAAGGATTGGGGCTACTTTCTAAAGAGATCACTCTATGGGCTAAAGCAATCATCAAGGCAATGATATTTGAGATTTGATTCATTCATGCTTAGTTAAAGTTATGCTAGAAGTAATTTTGATAGTTGTGTGTATTACAAATAAGTATCATCAACAACATACATTTACTTGCTGCTATATGTGGACGACATGCTAATAACATCTAAAAGTATACAAGAAATAAAAAAATTAAAGGGTCAGCTGAAGAAAGAATTCGAGATAAAGGACTAGGGACAAACCAAGAGGATCATAGGAATGGAAATTATAAGAATTAAAGAGCAAGGAAAATTGATAATTTCCCAAGAGAGCTACATTGGAAAGGTCCTAAATAGATTCAATATGAGTGAATCAAAGACAATTAACTCTCCACTAGCAGCTCATTTCAAATTTTCTTCAGCCATGTCTTCAAACACAAACTAAAAAGCAGAAGACATGAAGAATATACCATATGCAAGTGCCATAGGGACTATCATGTATGCTATGTCTGTTCAAGGCTAGACATTTCTCATATTGTAAGTGCCAAAAGCAGGTTTATGGGAAATCTAAGAATGAGCCATTGACAAACTATCTAATGGATTCTAAGGTAGCTTAAGGGAACTTAAAGCATGTGTTTGGAATACAACAAAAGTTCAGAACCATCAAAACCAGTCCAAGGATTTGTAAACTCTAATTTTTTTTGGAGATTTAGATAGAAGAAGATCTTTTACATGATGTGTTCACAATGTTTAACAACACATAGTGGCATTATCAACAACAAAAGCATAATATGTTGCTCTTGCTGAAACTGTGAAAGAAGGAATTTGGCCGAGAGGATTGATCACTGAACTTGGTGTTAAACAAGAGCCGATTTGCATAAATTGTGACCGCCAAAGTGCCATAAATTTGAGTAAGAACCAAATGCATCATGAAAGAATCAAACATATACACATCAAGTTTTATTTCACCAGGGATGTCATTGAAAAAGGGTGAGATAAATGTGGCAAAGGTGCACACAAGTGACAACCCAACTGACATGTTTACGAAACTTGTCACATTTAGCAAATTCAAACACTATTTGGATATGTTGAAAATCAAGTTCAGAAACTGAGATCAAGGACTAAGAGGATCTGATTTGAAGAATCACAAGATGAAACTTCTCATTTGGTACCAAGGTGGAGAATTATTAAAAGTGGTACTCAATTAAGAAGCCTTTGAGATATAATTTGTTTTGGGCAGTTATTTTCAGTTAGTTAGTTGAAACTACTTTAGATTGTTACTCCTAAATTGTAAACAAACTATATATAAGCCAAAACAAGCAAGGCTGACATTAATAGAACTCAGAAAATAGAATGCAAGGGTGTAGTTTTGCAAACGGTGAAAAACTGGCCGCATAAGTGCATAAACATTGTAATCATTTTCATCTCATTATAAGTGATAATTCAAGTTGAATTCAGTCCCCCAAATGTAGGAGTTTATCTCTAAATTGAGTTAATAATTGTGTGTGTTCATTTTAGAATTGAAAGCCTTAAAATTTGTTAGTTAGAAAACGGAGAACGTTCTCCATTTTTGCAAACTGATCATTCTCCGTTTTATTTTACAATATGAACAATTTGCGTTTTACAGAAACCAATAACATTCTTAGTTTATGACGGATTGATTTCCAATTTCAACAACATTTATAAGTTTTTTTTGTATATATCAATTTTTTTCTAGTGGTTCCTTCCTTCAAAGATGTTTTTGTTTAAGGCATTGTCAAAATCAAATGTAAAAGACATCTCTTGATCGATATTTTGACTGGCATCCACCATATATGTGAACCGTTCACCAAATAAAATTGATTAATGAAAAAAAAAACTTTGAATTGAGATTTGAATTGGGTTCACCTCATTTGAGTTGACTCCAAATATATATACAAAATGGTTTAGGTAATAGAATGAAGAAATGATTTTATTGATATATTATATAGTAAATTGTTGTGGTGTGAATGATTGTGACCCCAATTGAGTCATTGGGGAGGGAGTACAAAATACCAAATGGCAAGAGCCCCAGCAAACAAGCAAGGAGTTTAAATTTAAATATCACACGCATTGACTAGCACCGTCACTAAAAATAGTAACAACAACACAAAAAAAGACAAACACAAACATCCTTCGAACAAAACATCCTTTAAATTCATCAAACACAATACTATGGTTTTTTCGATTCTAGCTAGTGGCATAATCACAAACAACATATGTTTTTTTAAATTGCATTGGTTAACATTTTTATTACCAATATGTCACCCAATATAAAAAAAAACATGAACAAATTAGGAGTTGAGTAAGAACACATTAATCCATGTAGTGTCTCCCCTTGATCCCTTTAACGATGAAGATGTTTGGTTTAATGTCTCGTGGTCGTCATGATGACAATGACAAAGACAACCACACCCACAACCACAACCACAACCACAACGACCACGACTACAAAGAAAATCAAAACAATGAAGAGGCTGGTACCAGCCAATATAGTCTCACCGGAATCATTCTTCCATCGCTCGGCGCCACCAACTCCATCAGTGGCAGCCGGAAACGTCTTCGCGGTCACATCATCTCCCCAAACAACTATTATTATCGGTAAGATTTATTAATAATTAATAATCAATAATAATAATAATAATAACAATTTTTTTTACTCTTTAAAAAAATATCACATTTGTAAATATATTGTTTTTACATTTAAATTTATGTCATGATATAAATTAAGATTATGACAAGGTTTTAAAAAATTGGTGTTTTGGATATATTCGCAACCACATTGTGATCATAATTATAAGTGCATCATCAGCTGTATTTGACGGTAATTTTCTATAATATATCAAAGATGACGATGATATATATAGTAAGTATAGAATGAATGATAATGATATGTGATAATTGATAATTGATATTGATATTGCAGACAATGGTGCAGCTTTTTGATGATATGGGTTTTGTACACAGCATGGGTGTGTCCTTTTGAATTTGGGTTTCTTGAGAAACCAAAGGGTGTACTTGCTATAATAGACAACATTGTGAATGCATTGTTTATGGTTGACATTATTATAACCTTCTTTGTTGCCTACATTGACAAATCAAGTTGCCTACTCGTCGACGTGCCGAGTAAAATTGCTACCAGATATTTGTATTCCTGGTTCATACTTGATTTGATCTCTGTCATTCCTTATGAGCTTATTCATGCTGTATTGCCACCTCCATTCAATGCATATGGTTTCTTAACTATTTGTCGCATTTGGCGCCTTCGTAGAGCTAGTGAAATGTTTGCAAGGTAACTAGCAAAATATTCGTGCATTCTAACTTTTCTGCATAAATTTACTTATTCTCAATAGTGGCTGCACTTTTGTTTTCCTACTAAAGGGATCATGTTAAATTTGTTTTAGTAGAATGTTTTGATTAATTTACTTATTTTCCTTCTTTCTTACTTGTGTCAGGTTAGAAAAGGATAGGAAATTTAACTACTTTACAGTGCGATGTATAAAACTTATATGTGTAAGTACTTTCTATTTATACATTTATTATTTAACACAATTCAAAATTTCAAATACATATTTAATTACATTTAGTATATGGTTAATGGATACAACAGATGTCGAAACTTATTAACTATCTACAAAACATGATTAACCACGAATCTAAATGTGATTGATTAATCAAGACTCCCAGGTGTTTAAATCACATGTAATTGAACTGTTTAATCAACTATTTCGTTGGCGATTATCATTACTCAGAAAGAAGAAAAAACCTATCTTATGAGATTAAGTGTGATGCCTTTTTGTGTAGGTAACACTATTTTCGGTGCATGTCGCAGCTTGCTTTTTCTATTTTCTTGCTAAAGCACCTGGCCATAAAAAAGTTACATGGCTTTCACTTGTCTCAGATGGTGACAACCTAAGTTTGTGGGATGGTTATGTAACATCAATTTATTGGTCCATAGTGACTCTTTCATCAGTTGGTTATGGAGATTTGCATCCTATAAATGTTGGTGAAATGATATTTGACATTTTCTATATGCTATTCAATTTTGGACTCACTGCATATCTTATAGGAAACATGACCAATTTGGTTGTTCATTGGACAGATCAAACTAAGAGATATGTAAGTATATATTATATCATGCATTTAATTAAGTTACCACATTCTGAATTAATATCAATTTTGAATGTGTTTTGTTTTTTTGGTGAGTTAGCGAGATACTGTCCAAGCTGCATCAAATTTCGCTCAAAGGAATCGGTTACCGGTTCGTTTGCAAGAACAGATATTTGCTCATTTTCATATGAAGTACGTAACAAATTTACAAGGATTGGAGCAACAAGAGATACTTGATTCGCTTCCGAAAGCCATTCACTCAAGCATTGCGCACTATCGATTCTTCGAACATATAAAAAAAGTGTACTTGTTTCGTGGTGTGTCGGATGACCTACTGTTTCAACTGGTAAAATATTATTCTATCTGCTATGTATATGCAATGTCTCTAACTATTTGCATGTTTGCTTTCTTGTTATTCTTAATGTTTTGAATGAATGAATTATTTTATCTGCCTATGTTTGAAATATCAAAATTTGAAGGTGACAGAGGTTAAGGCTGAGTATTTTCCTCCAAAAGAAGAAGTGATCTTGCAGAATGAAACACCAACAGATTTTTATATATTGATTTCTGGAGCTACTGTAAGATATTATTATATCCCTCTCTTTATTTTCATTTATTTGTAATAAAGTGATAAGAAGATTGTCTACACAGATTGTATTTAAGTTTATCTGTGCAACAAAGTTCAGATGATTTTAGTCATAAAAAACAAATTGCAAGCTGCGCAATTGAAACCAAAGAGAATGATAATGTAACTAACAAATTTTAAGTATATATGAAATATGTAGTTTCTCAAATTTCATTTCTCCATTATGAAAAACTTTAACTTTGATTTCTTGTTACCAACAGGATTTTATCTTTCATAAGGATGGAGTAGACAGGGCAAGTTACATCTGCATTCCTTTATTTGATATCATTAGATTTAACATCTTGAAAAAAAAAAACTCATTTCCATGACTAACAACATGTTTTCAATTATATCAGTATCTTCCAGAATCAAATACAGAAAGAGTTTTTGGAGAAATGGGAGTGTTATGTTATAGGCCACAACTTTTTACGGTTCGTACCAAGAGATTAAGCCAGATTTTGCGTTTGAGTCGAACAACATTTCTAAACCTTGTTCATAACAATGTTGGAGATGGAACAATAATCATGAACAATTTTATTCAGGTATATAACATATTTGAGATTTTTCAACTTTTTTAAGTTGTATTGTTCTAGAAATGATTGATATGCTTTAAAGGGCTAATGAATCGTATGTTTTATATGGAGGATTATATTATCTATGATATGTTTTATACTCTGTTGTTCTGTAGCATTTGCAAAAATCAAATGATCCAATAATGGTAGGAGTAATGACTGACATAGAGACAATGTTGGCTAAAGGCAAAATGGATTTGCCTATAAGTTTAATATTTGCAGCTTCCAAAAGTGATGATATATTGTTGCATCAATTGCTGAAGAAGGGTTCAGATCCAAATGAAATAGATAGTAAAACTGGAAAGACACCATTGGTTAGAATTCTATTTACTCTAATGTGAACATATATAGTTTTCTACATACTATATGCTAGACATTTACAGACTCTACTTTCACATGTTGTAGCATATTGCAGCTTCTAAAGGAAATGATCATTGTGTGGTTTTGCTTCTTGAATTTGGTGCTGATCCCAACATTCAAGGTATATAGTTTGAGATTTTTGTAATTTCAGTCATTGTTAAAAAGTAAAAACATGTAGTGTTATAAATGATGTTATTTATCACTACTTTTCAAACATGAACACACATAAAGAAGTGTGTGTAAGACATTTAGCATTGGACAGTTACTTGACAAATTTTAAAAGTTTCCATTTCCAAATATAAATTACTGAATCATAATACTTCCTATTTATAAAACATGCCCTAATTTTTGTATCAAGAGTCGTTTGCATACACAATAAACTCTAAAGTAACACTTAATATTTCAAGCAAACGGCGAATAGACGCTTTTTCTATGCACATTTTTACCAAATAAATATTTTTTTGCTGCCACCAGAATCTTGTTTAAGATCTCTCAAAAAGCTAAAACAAACGGGCTACTAACCTGTTTGTTTTAGATACTGAAAGACTTTAAAAGGAATTCTATCGAAAGCAAGAAAAACTTGCTTTGTTGGAAAGTATTTCTGGAAGTTCGTATGTTATTCTTGAAAGTGCAATTATTTGATTCTCATTGAGAAGAATCTAACATGCTTTTGTCAAATTCGATTTTGACTAGCCCTAAGACTTGTTTCATGTCATAAACAATGTTGTGAAATAATGGCTATAGCACCATAGCTTAGCAGAATTTGAAGAAATCCCTATTGTTCAGCAATACATTATTTAGTACAAAATATTGTCAAATAGCAATTATAACACTGTATTATATCGAAAATTTAACAAGCCGCTATCTTCTGCGATCCATGGCCGACAACAATGGTCCTGAAACAAATAATAATAAATTGGTTATTAGGATGAATTATTAGTGTTGAATTGTTATTTTATCAAGCATACCCTTTTTGTGTTATTAATTAGTAGTAACTTCTTTTCATAAAAGAATTGGACTAGCAATGATGTATAGTCTCTAATAATTATTCTTATACATTTTTTAACAGATTCAAATGGAATTATACCACTATGGGAATCAATTATGGGTAAGCATGAATCAGTAACAAAACTACTTATGGACAATGGTGGAGACATATCATCATCTGATGTAGGTCGTTTTGCATGCTATGCTGTTGAGAAAAATGAAATAAAATTACTCCAAAGTATTGTTGAATGTGGTGGTGATGTGAATAAGCCCACAAATAAAGGAACCACAGCACTTCATGCTGCTGTTTGTGATGGAAATGTTGAAATGGTTAAGTTCCTTTTAGAACAAGGTGCTGATATTGATAAACAAGATGATTTGGGTTGGAGTCCAAGAGCTTATGCAGAACATCAATGTCATGAAGAGATACAAAATATTTTTAAAAAACTTGGAAATGAGGATAATTTGTCATATGTTATTCCTCCAATGCCAAATAATAATAATAATGGAGGTGGTTTTATTGGAAAATGTCAAAGTGAACCTTCTATGGTAGCTATGCCTCAAGGTAGTGGTAACTTGCCACCTAATCAAGAGTTGACATGGTTGGATAATCATAAGAGAAGAAAGAGTAACCCTTTTCATAATTCATTCTTTGGAATATTGTCAGCTGCTACTAGAGGTAAATATATTTTGTTTTATCTTCCAAGTTCAAAATTTAAATAAATTGATGATTTTAGTAGTTTATATGGATTACATTCAAATGATTTAAGAAAAAAATGAAACGATCAAAATATTTTTTATAGCATAAATTCAAATCCGATAAAAAGCTTAAGATATAAGAAATTAAATGCTATGTTAGATTGTTGTGTTATGAGTATCGTACTACTTTTTGTAACAATTTGATATATTTGACCAACACTGTTATTTACGATCTTTTTGCTTCCTTTCTCTTCTATGAAAAATAGCGAGTTTTTATCTTCCGTGTGAGTCAAACCCGAGACTTAGAAACTAAGTCAACGGTTTATCAACTTCCACTATATGTTACAAGGACAATATAGGAATAGATGTAGGAGGTAGTATTATTCATTACTTTGATTATTTGTGTCAAATCTTGTAAAATTTTAAAATATCAAATTTTCTTATCTTTCATAATAAGTTTGTGAATTTTGTATGACATTAATTTAGATATATCCCAAAAATGTATTAACTAATTTTGAATTTCTCTAATATTTTGTAGATATGATAGTAATTTGTAATTCAACAATGGATTTAATCTATAATTGATTTAAGAAAAGTGAATGATTTATTATTTTGTTTATTTTTTCAGATAAAATTGAATCCCCTACATCTCAAAGCAGTTTCACCACATCAACAAGTATGAGTGAATTACCAATTAGAGTAATGCTTAGTTGTAAAGGAAAAGATGAACATGCTAAGAAACTTGTATTTCTACCAAATTCTCTTCAAGAGTTGCTACATCTTGGTGCTAAAAAGTTTGACTGTTCTCCCACTAAAATTTTGACTGAAGATGGAGCTGAAGTTGAAGACATAAGCTTGATAAGGGAGGGTGATAATCTTATTCTTGCATTAGACTAACCATTGAAACTACTTGAATTGGCTCCTATATACCCTTTTGTAAATTTATAAGTTAGGATTGTACACAAATTTTTTACACAAATGTAGAAAAATATAGATGAGAAGATAAGATATATATATTTATCAACTATTTGGTTCAATCATAATGCTTTTGATCCCTCATATAATGGCTTGAAAATTTCTTCAATTAACATTTATTTTGCCTACTAAATAGACTGAACATTGGTTTATTTTTGCCTACACAAACACCCTTTTACCTAAATAAAAAATAGAATACACAACAATTATTTACATTTAATAATAATAATAAAAAAAACATTAATTTGATGAGTTGGCTTGATAGAAGTATGTAGTCAATAAGTGGAGAAAATGCATATACTTTGTTAATAAATTTTTGGAAAGAAGTTCTACAATAATTGTTCTTTAGTCCCAAATAGAATGATTGCCTCGTATAAATGCAAGTTTTATCCAAAAGTAAATTGATATGAATCTGAAACAATTTTGAAAGAATTATTTATGTATACATACATTTTCTTTTCACTAAAACAAGATATTTCCTTTTTTTCAAATAGTTGAGCTACCACAATTTCAACTCTAAATCTACAATACATTTACATTTATGAATTTCTAACAAATTGGGAATAACATATAGGTGTTAAAAAGATCAAATGGTTATTTTATAATCTTCCTTTGATTCTTGGAGAAGTGTTTTTCCCTTTTATGCTATATTTGTTCTCTTTAGCTTTGGAGTGTTTTTGAAGAAAGGGTTCATTAAGTCATGGAATCCACAACTCTTACTCTGTTTGCAATAGTTGCTGATATGTCTAGCATGTATTGCTAATGCTGTCCTTGTTATTCTTTTGTTTTAATATGGTTGCAAATCAACAAATTTTCAACATTGCTATGATTATTATATTTCCTCATTAAGCTGAATCCTAATTGCAATGGAGATGTTGTTTCCATTAGTTTTTTTTTTTTTGGGTCTTAATCTTTCAATTCATTAGGAGAAAGTAGTTATTTGTAATTCAGACTTTGGTCTGAAAGTAATGGACCTCAGATGCACTCCATAAAAAAGTCCACATAAAGAGGATTTTCTATCATGTTCTAAATTAAACATTTTTTGTTAACTTTTCAGGTCATGGATGAATTGAAACAAACTTTTACATTTCAACATTTTTTTTTTCATTTAATTCTCATTGAATTAAATGTACAAGGTATTTTAAAACCTAGAAACTGAATTTCATCTCAGTTAAAAAACTATTTCTAGATCAGAAGTTAGTCCAAATTGTATTTGTATTAGTACTATTGCATCATTTTAAATGTTATATATGAACAAAATCATGAAGCATAATAGTACTGTGGCTGGTATAATACTTGATCTAAATACTGACTAAATAAATATTTGTTCTTACAAATTCTCACTAAAAGAACAAGTGATGGAACAATGATAAAATAAGAGAGAATGCTCTAAGGTTTTATCTATATTTCACCTTGAAATCAAGTTTAGTAATTTTGGTTTCCCATTCCCTTGATCTTCCTTCCCCTTTTCTTTCTCATATATCATATCGAGTTTAATTGTCATGCATTATAAAAACCCTTTACATTGAAAGTGTGTATAAATTAAATTGATATCATATTAATCTCTTCTCCACCCATTCTCATTCTTTTTTCTTGTGAACTTTCTAGCCACCTAATGAAGGAAAATGATCCTTGATGAATCAAATTTAAATGCAACTTTCCTAGTAATATTGAAGCCTATTACTTCAAAATTTAAATGATTTCTTCTCTTCCTCATATCAAATCTCTTCTTCTTCGTCGTCCACAAAACATCGATCTTCTCCAACCCTATTGACGTTACAAGGATCTTGTGCATGACATTGAAGAGGATTGATCTTTACTCATATATCAAACACTTTTCTACATTCTAATAAATGGCTAATGCAGAGAGGCTAATTCATCATATCCGGCTAGACTCTTCAGGGTGAACCTGTCAAAGTCCAAGCCATATTTAGCTAACATAAAGTCATAATCCAAAGAAAAAAACATAAAATACATATTACATTACATACATACATATATATATATATATATATATATATATATATATATATATATATATATATATATATATTTCCATATTAAAAGTGAATGTCACAGTTAATTTGTACTTGAAATTGTAAGACAAACCTGAGAGTGTCTGTCTTCATTGAAGCCATAAGTGAAGGTGCGATTGAAGGTTCTACCATGATCATTTTGGTTTATTGTTCTAAATTTCAATTCACCTCTACGAGTTGTCATCTCATCCAATATCTCTGCATCATAATAATCTTCTGAGCCATCATCAACAGCATCACTACTATTACGTGTATCTTTGTCCTGATAAAACATTTTCAACATCAAATTTATAGGGACTAAAAGTAAAACACCATATATTTGCACCGAGTAAATACATATTTAAACCATAAAACTTGGAGAGAGAGAGAAAGAAAAAAAAACTTACAATCAGTGGTATACAGTGTGGTCCAAGTGGAGCACCAATAATTTCCTCATACTCAGAAGCATCTAATTCTTGAAGATGATTTGCTTTGAATAACCTTGGAAGCAATTTCTCTCTTATAGTTATGAGAAGGAAGAAAGGTAAAGGAAACAATATTCCACCAATAGGTATCCATGTCACTCCATAGCAAAATGCAAAAAATAGAAATTGTAAAATTGTAAATGCAGCTATGGTCTTCAATGGTACTGACTCCACAAATGAAGCATGAGAGCCTTCCAAAATTCTACATAAAAATATAGATATATTAGAATAATAGACCGGCCTCAGATAATGTGTATTCAAGTGACACATGCAAGTCACACAGTCAAGTGATTTGACTATTGGATAAAGATTGGACGACTACCAAGTTAGTTTTATAATGCAACTCGAAATAATAGTCGTCCAATATTTATCCAATGACGTAGACATGCGACTGCATGATTCTTCACATGATTCTAGAATCTAGAGAATCCACTTCCATTAGACTTCTCTTTTAGCATTTCTTTTTATAGACTACACACTTCTTTTTTGTGAGAAAATTAACTGATAAACTTTCTTTTAGCCAGAACCAGTTTTAGAAAACCAATTCATAAAAAAAATCGGTATGCTTACTTGTAGTGCCTTTTTGGGGCGATGAAGAGAAGCAAAAGCCTTTCCCAGAACTGATTTCCTGGTAGACTATCAATTGCCATGTAAGCAAAATATCCCCAAAGAACTGAGGTAGGTATCATTTTGATGACAGAGATAGCCAAAAGTGATAAACCAACAAGGAGAGACTGCAATAAGTTGCTCATTCTTTGCTCATTAACTCTAACCGGCAAATAAGCATCTATATGTTTGATAGGATCAAATTTTTCCTTTGTACCACTCTTTTCATTAGTTTTCATTACAGCTTCCTTCAAAGTCTCCAGCTCTTTAACCTATACCAAATATGAAAAAAAAATTGATCAATCTTGGAAATGTACTTATACACAAATTTTTATTAAGTTAACAAAAACTTACAGTAGGTGCTGCATCCATTTCTATAAACACAGCTCGCATCTTTCCGTATAATTCGGAGTTGGTTCCTTGTTGTCTAATGCATTCCTTGGCACTCTTCACTACCTTCTTTCGGATCAACTTGCAAATATAGGGCATGTTTTCAGCATATTTCCATAAGCTCTCCAGAATAATTTATGAAAACAACTTATAACTTATATGAAAATAGTTTGATAAACGTTTATGCTATAACCGTTCAATGAAGCTATTTATCCAAATAGGGTCTTAGTCTTATTGCAAAAAAATGATACTTACCTGCTTCCTAAGAACTGCTAAACTCTTTGTATGCATAGGTGACTGAGGAAGGACTCCATTTGATGGAGGAAGACCAAGAATTCCACAAATCAAAGTCTAAAGATCAAAAGGATATACATGTTAGGAAACTTTGTAACATGGAGTTTACATAAAACAAGACTCAAAGTCACAACAAATAAACATACCAATATTCCAAGAAGAAGTAAATCATAGTGGTAGGAAGATGGTTTTTGAAGGTTGAATTCCTTCTGTTGAGCCATCTTAGAAGCTACACTATGATCAAAAAAGTATAAACCTGCTATCATCATAGCTGGAATAAATGCCCCAACAATATATGGCAAGGGTACCTTTACCATATCCTACAATTTGCAGTCAACGACTTTAGATGGATTTTAGTACTTGCATAACATGAAATTAGAGTCATTTACAAAAACATGTTATATCCAAGAGCAATAGAGTATGGTGCAAGATAACATGATAATATGAGCAAAACTTTTGGTTTTCAATTTATATGAACTTGTTCCGTTCAAAAACAGTTTGGATGGGTTCAGTTCTACTGGAAAAATTATATTATTACTATTAGTCCTTATATGTCATTGAAGACTATCCTTGACAAAAATGGTAAGGTTGCCGAGTTCAATTCCTGGAAATAGCATCTCGGTAGGGGTAAGTCCCATAATTAATAAAAACATGTGTACTTAGTCCTTCGACAAGGACTAAAAGCATAGTTTTTGCATTTTACAGGAACCAAAATTGCAAGCGAATATTTTAGGGAATAATGATTTGAGTTATGATTTTATTATTTCCCTTAAGAAAATGATCCAACACCATGTATAAAATTTAGTTAATGTATAAAAATACCTTGACTACTGTCCAGTGGTAGAGAGATGCAGATTCCCAAGGAAGTGGACAAAACAACCTTCTAGGAACACCAGAGGGAACTTTGCTTGGTACTGTATAAGATAATGCAGTCCATAACACTACCATCAATGGAACACCATAATCTGCAATGAAACCTCTTATGCACCCTGCATTCAATGCCAAAAGGAGACAAGAGAACATAAGCTTAACATAAAAACATTTTTTTTAAGTATGGTCTTATCATACAATACAAGGTTTTAAATTGCAGTTGCGGTTGATATCGTGAAAAATTGTGGACAGATGCATAAACTAAAAGAACATTGACATTGCATACCACAAATTAAAACATTGATACACTAGATCTTTGGATTTTGGAGTCCTTTACCTGTTCCATATCGCCATGTTCTTGCTCTTCTACTTTTGATGGCAGTGAAAATTAATCCAAAAAAGAAAATGATTGCAAGTAATCCATTTGTATACCTCCAATGGAATTGATATTCATCTAACCAGGGGTTTTGAGCCTTTGGTACGTTGAACTCACTTATGAGTCCCTATGGAACAAAACAATTGTGAGGTTCAAACAAATTATTTACAATTCAAAATTCTTTTCCATTTTGCTAGCAAGAGTTAGCTATTTATCTACATGAGTTTAATTTTTATACTCTATCAGTGTACAAATTCATATAGTGTCAACAAGTCACAGACTGATTGATTGACAATTATGATCTGACGATCATAATTGATTGACAATGTAAATAATCTTTTGCAGTGACGGTGCATATGAATTAATTTTATCTTTTATGTATTTACCTTTATAGCCTGTTGAAAGAAAAGGACAGTGATTAGCATGCCAAATAATTCCTCTGCAATCCTTGTGAACCTAGAGATAACCACACAAGCATTGAAAATTGCAAGCACAATCAAAAACGTTGATGTCCATACACAAACCCTGCAAAAAATATTACCATACAAGTTACTAAGTTAGCCATTGATATACTACAATTCAACAGCTATATATATGATCAAGAGAAATATTGGAAATACACTTTCAACCTACATTTTTATCACACTCTTAACTCTTTATTACTGGAATTCAAATTAATTTTTTTTCATATAACTTTTAAAAAGTGCGTGGAATTAACATGATTTTAAATTGTAGTATGCAACTGCGATCTCAATCGCAATGGTCTCTACAATGACATTGCAACCACAACTGCAGTTGCATCGATCATGTTTGCCAACAATTTTAAAACCGTGATTGTTAGTCTTCAACATAACAGATTAACTAGAACAACAATCCTAGTTCAACATAGAGCAGATACAAAAAACACAAGATTTGATCATGGAGAACAGCCTAATTGTGCCTATGTTTTCGACTACAGTTTTTTATTATTCAAGCTTAGGGTTACATACTGCTTTAAATAGAGTGTGTAATTAGTGATTCTCAGACACATTAATGGACTAAAGGGAAAGCCAAAATATAATATTAGGATGTTAATTAAATGCAATACATACCAACCAGCCCAAGCCAAAAACAATTTGGCACCTAATTCAGGTCTTTTTGTGCAAAAATTGTACAGAATATTGTACATGATAACAGTAGGTTCAGCAACTCCTACAATCAACAGAGGTTGACCACCAAATATTGAATGGATAATTCCACAAATAGCAGTAGATGCTAATGTTTCAACTGTGCTCAAACTTCCATCTGCAAAAAAAAACATGACATGGATAATGCTACCTTAAATACATCAAATAACATAAAGATTATTTGAAGCTATTGGAAAGCTTTTTCTCATTTTTACCTGTATCTCTATTAAGTTGCTCTCCAAAAGCAATAACAGGAAGTGCAGAAGCAAAGAATATGTAGAAAGTTGGAGCCAATATTCTAGCATTGTTTAAAAAACCATAGATTAGAATATAAGCAATGTTGTTAACGCGAAAATTATAGTAGTTTGTTTAAATTCCATTATGCAATAGTGCTATAGCTGCTATTTGACAATAATTTGTACTAAGCAGTATGCAACGCAGAACGATAGCGACTTGTTCAAATTCTGCTATGCTAACCTCTGTTTAACAACACCCAAGTAAGTTTCATGAGCATGTAACCATAAAGCAAGAAGATAGATTAGAATTACCTAACACCAGAACCAATTGCACTAGTCCAATCTTGTTTATAACATTCCATTCTTCCTTGGAAATCTTGATTTATTCCTCTAAATGGTTCCATAGCTGATCAAGCAAGAGATTATTATTAGTACATATCCAACTCACACATTTCAGAATGTTGATAACATTTTAATAATGAGATGATTCAAATGTTGAGCTATTCATTCAAGTCCATCACCATATATTAAGAAAACATATAATGGAAATAAGGCACAAAAATTCAATTTTTAAAAAATTCACAAGTGTCCTTTTGTCACAGCTCATTCTGTTGGAGGAGTTCTCATACACTAAATGTGAACATATGAATTGGTATCCAAACCTTGATTCGCTACGTTGCGAAAGACTAGTCCATTTCGCTAAACTCAATTAGGGTTGGTAATACACAGATTAAATACATGGAATCAATCCTATATAGCAATTTAGTTGATATGAATTACACAACACAAACTAACATAAAAATATGAAACATTAAACATTGGCATGATTCATCATAAATGTTGTCCCATTAATAGCCTAAGAACTTAAACAAGTAAGGTTTGGATGCATGGACAGAAAAAGAAATCATGGTTAGTATAAAATAATAGATAATGACATAATGTTAATCATAATGTTGTCATTCTAATAAATAAAAAAATATTCATATTTATATACATGAACAAACTTTGCATATAATTGATGAACACAATTACTTGAATTTGGATAAATAAAAATAAATAAATAAATAAATAAATAAATGAAAAAGCAGATTAAATACATGTTATAATGACATACCTATCATGATACTACATGCAAAAAGAACGAGAAATTGAAGACGTACTTGAAATGTGGGCCTGGGTGGACTCTCAAGAGATAGAGGAAAGAACACAATGATGATGGAGAATGGTGGAAGGAAGGAGGGTTAGGGGGTTTGAGAAAAAAAATGAAAAATGTGAGTGTCGTGGAAAAATAAAAATTAAGTCAAAATTTTGATGATGGTGAGTTTTGGATGTGTTTTCTTTCTCTCTCTAAGGCACAAGGGTAGAAGGAGTGAGGAAAGAAAATGAGAAAGAGACAACAAACCAAGAAGGAGAGAGGGAGAGAGGGAGAGGGTGACATGCATGCAAAAATTAGAAAATGTTTGAAACACAACATTAAAATGGGAGCGAGTTTGTTGGAGTGGCTTTTGAGATATATATATGATCCTATGATGTCGGAGATACCATAATCATGTTTTTCAACATGTGTGGTTCTATGATCTATCTAGTTAGATTTTCATTTGTTTTCAGATTTGGTGCCAAAAATATCTCTTTACTATATCTTATACCATATGGTTGGTGCATTGCAATTTGCATTCCTCCTCACTCATTAATTAACAAAGGTATGACATGAGATTTATTTTGAATGTGGTGTGTAAATTCAAATATGTTTTTGTTGCACCCTAATAATATGTTTAGAGAAGTTCGGGTGCGGTACCATTAACTAGTTAAATATTTCAAGATCACAAGAGATTTTTATACTACATCTCAACTTAAATTCTTAAATAATAGACATATGAGTCTTCTTATATATTATCAAATAATATTTAGTTCATTTATAGTTGATGTATGATATAATCACTGATACTTGAACTCAATAATCTTCTCCTCAATGTCTCACACATTTTATATATATATATATATATATATGTATATATTCGCATTTATGTTATTACCAATGAGGCACACGTAACGTCATGACTACAAAAGCATTTCGATAGAAGGATCAAAGAACAAGATCCATTCCGGCTCATCTACTAAGTTGAATCAGAGCTTTGATACTATTTGTTGAAGAGTCTAGAGACGCACGAACAGACCAAATGCTCTAGGATTACAAGAGAATTTGACACCATATCTCTCTCCAAAATTTTAAAGTATTAAATATAAGTCATCTATATTATATATCTACCGTTTAACTTATTCATATATAATTGATGTGAGATATAATATAATCACTCATACTTAAACCCAACAAAATACGATGTTATATAGAAATCCACGCCCTAACATGTTTAGAGCTCTCATGATTTCTAAGCATGTAATCTATGCCTTAAGACCTCCTAATTGTCCAAAAAAAATAATATTTTAGTATATTAATTTTCAAGTGAAGTAATTTGAATTGTTTTTTCAATATAGGAGAAGAAACAAAATCTTACTACCTCAATAAGTTGTTTTAAATATTTTGGAGGTTTATTCTAATTTTAAAAATTAGACCTTTAATAAAAAGAAAATAAAATTTAAATAATTAAAAATGGTAATTAAATTAAGTCTCTGGTCCTTATAAAATTTTATTTTTAATTCATATAAAAAATTCTCAAATTTTTTGGTCCTTAAAATTTTTTAATTCACTTTTAATTATTGTTTTAATCTTTTTATAATAAAAAGTTGATATTATATTTTCAATCCCTAAAAAGATATCTAAAAAATTAAAATAAAGATTAAAAATAAATAAAATTTATTGAAAGACTATCACTGACCTTGTATATGAGTCTTCAAACTCCTTACTAGTAGTTTAAAATAAACTCATATTTAAAAAAAAAATATTTTGAAGAATAAACAAGGAGTACTTCACTTTTATAATAATTTTTAAAAACTATATTATATATTTTTTCCTAAACTCACTAAAAACAATATCTACCTCAAATACTATATGTACATTCATAGAGTAATTTAGATATTTTATTAACAAAAAGTATAATTTAGATATTTTATTAACAAAAAGTATAATTTAGATATTTGAGAATAAAAAAGAGGCGTGGGTGAAACAATAGAAACGAAAGCTGAAAAGCCAAGCCAAACCAAACCCCTCTCTCTCTTTCTCTCTCTTCACTCTCTCTCCTCTCTCTCTGTGAAGTGATCGAAGTGAGAAGAAAAATGTCGGGGAAAGGCGCAAAGGGTTTGACAATCGGTAAAACCCCATCATCTGCCAAAGACAAAGACAAGAAGAAACCCACTTCTCGTTCCTCCAGAGCCGGTCTTCAGGTTCTTCTTCTTCCTTTCTCTTTTTCTCTTTTATTTCATCTTTTTCTGTTTCTTATTTATTAAAACCTCCCAAGTTGAAAACTTTTTCACTTTTTTGTTTGAGATCCACTTGTTTTCCGCATTTACCTTATGCTACATACCTAAAGCATTGATTTTTCTTTTCTTTTTCCCCCTTTTTATCTATTGGGTTTTACCATTTGTAAATTAGTTCCTTCCTGAATTCTAGATTTGTTATTTTATGTTTTTGTTATGGATGAAACTGATTTTTGATTTAATGTTAGATAGAAAATGGAGTTAAGAGATTTTTTTTTTTTTTTTTTTTTTTTTTTTTTTTTTTTTT
>JBBPBR010000005.1:51825848-51857684 GCA_037974775.1 Cicer pinnatifidum | reverse complement strand
TTTTTTTTACCATGATTGAATTTTGGGTACATTTTATTTTTACATTGCATTGTATTGTTGTTTGTTGTCTTACCATGGAAGGAAGCACATATACTGGACATGGCACTGACACTGAGACGATGGCACTGATAATAATGTGGAAAACAACTTTGCTAGTTACACCATTTTTATTTCACTAACATGAATATAGCTAAAAACATGCGTGAGAAAAAGGTTATTTTTTTGGGTGTAACTGAAAATAAAAGAGATGTAACTAGCAAAATTGTTTGAAAAATAGAAATTAAATATAACTACACATGTCAGTGTCGTGTCGACTTTGGACATTGACATGTGTTTAACACTGGCTTCAGCTAAGTGTTGGTGTCTCAGACTCAGTATGGAAGTTTATAAAAGCGATTTCCATTCTCATATAATGATGTGTATGGTTTTGTTGGAAAGGTTCTGTTCATTCCACCATTTTTCCGTTACTTTTAGTTTATAGTTAACCTTGTTTTATGACTTTTTTTATTTATTTCCTTGGCGTTTTAATAGAGACTAGGTCCTGACTTGAGTTATTCTTTTACAGTGAATTTTCATGTTAAAAGTAAAGTAAAACATTTCAACTGTTAATTAGATAAAATCAATTATTAATATATTAACAAATCTGAGTTATAAGAGAGTTGTGCTAATTTGACAACAAATTTCTACAACAATTTGGATGGTTAACACAATTCAAGTACACGGTTAGTTATGTTTAGTGGATGATTAATATAACAAGGTATTGCAAATGAGACCATCCACTAAACGCAATTAACCATGATTTTGAATTTTGTTGACCACAAATTCAGGTGTGTACTTTAACAATCCCTCATGGCTATTTTACACGTGATGGCGGCTATGGCGGTTTGTATGGTGGCCAAAAATAGCGGATTTTGGCCTCTCCACTGTGGACCAACATCGACAACACTGAATATAAGTCTTAATTTTCAATTTCTTAAATTTTGTTATATTTTCTTTGTTTTTTGGAAAAAAAGAAAAGGCACAGAGGTGTGTGTCGGCTTAACTTATGTAAATTTGATAATCTATGTTTTAAGAATGGAAAGCCAGAAATACCCTCACTTGTAAACCGTTTTAGGGTTTTTTAATCTCTTTTTTGTCTTTTTCTTTCTAGGTTATTTTTAAGTATAAAAATAAAAATAAAAAAGGGAATAGACGTACAGTAATCGTACGGGACCTTACTTCTCCTATTTGAAAGCTATGTTCTGAAGCTTCTTCTCGACCCTTCTCCTACCAACATAGCTTTCTTTTCAAAGCAGAGATTTCAACTCGTCCTTGCTCTGTTCTCTTCCCTACCAACAGAGCTTTCCTCTCAAAGCTTTCTCATAGTACCCCATTATTGTGCTCTGTTTTTTGGTTATGTGTTTCCCTAGACTACATAGGAATGTACTCAACCGGGCCTAAATAAAGATTGCAATTTTGTTCTGCATTACTTATGTGCTGCTATGCATATATCTGTGTTTTATCTACTACATATTGGTTAACCTTCTGGCTTTTGGATTACTAATTCGATGTTTTCACAAAGTGTCAGCCTGATATGAAAGGCTGCAGCATCCGGTAAGTCAGAGGTTTCTGTTTTTTTCTTCATCCATTCCTCATGTTTCATGGCTGCAGCAGGTTCATCTATAACAATGATCTTGTTTCGTTAGTGAGTAGTATTTTTGGATGATGTGTGATGATTTTTTTCTTTTTGGCACAAGAAGTTTTTATTCATTTGTCTTACCATTATTAACTATTGTTTTGAAGGTTGAGGGGTGAAGGACTGATGTTGCATGCAGTTAATTATTGTATTTCGATGATACTTGGAATTGTTTAAATATTTTGTCCATATTAAGCATGCTATAATTTGTAGTCCGAATTGAATCTGCTAGTATTGTTTTAATTTGCTTCACATACAGTTCCCAGTTGGACGTATCCATCGCCTTTTGAAGTCAAGGACGATGGCTCATGGAAGAGTTGGGGCAACGGCTGCGGTTTATTCTGCTGCTATCCTCGAGTATTTAACTGCTGAGGTGTTGGAGTTGGCCGGCAATGCAAGCAAGGATCTGAAGGTGAAGCGTATTACCCCAAGGCATCTACAGCTTGCTATCCGTGGAGACGAAGAACTCGACACCCTCATCAAAGGAACAATAGCTGGTGGTGGTGTTATTCCTCATATCCACAAGTCTCTTATCAACAAATCATCAAAGGAATGAAGTGTTCGTAATTCGTTTCGAATCAACGTGGAAGAAAAGACCGATTTTAATGTAAATTTGATGATAACTTAATTTTGCAGATAATTTGCTCGCTGCGTTGGTTTGATTGATTGAGCCGTCCTTCTTAAGATAATCTGAAAATTTCTTCTTTATTTATTATATGGATTGTATTAACTGACATGCTCACTTTTGTGTTATGGTACCGAATGTCTAGTCTCTCCATGTTGGTTTTTGTTTTGTTTTGTTAAACATTTGTGTTTTGCTTTTCTGAAATGCTTGGCAATAGAGTCATAGATAGTGTTCAGGATTTTGTTTCCCATTGGATGGTCTAAAAAATTAAAGATTTTAATTTTGATTTTATAACTACAAATACAGAGTTTAAATTTGGACCGTTTGATCAATCAACCTCTAAATCCCAATTTAGTAAATGTGGAAATTCCGACAACAGGACATGTTGGTCTGCCATATTCGACCACAAGTAAAAACTGCTGGATAAAAGCTAAATCCTAAAATGACATCAAACATATTATGTTACATTTGTGGGTGTGGGTTTACCATGATGTAAAACTTAGGAGTGGGCTAAGGAAATTATTTTAAATAAAATAATATCTTTAGACAATATTATGCAACAAAAAAATAGATTAACTTTGATGGAGGACTGGTGTAAATGTTTTTTATACTTTGATTGCAATCGTTATTTATATAATTAAAGTTAAATGTTTTTATCTATCTGGAAAGATATTTAAACTGTCTTTTTATATTACGAAGTCAACCTTTTATAGTTGAGCTAAATTGTTATAGTCATTTAGACCTATTTAAATGTAGGAAGCACAATAAGTAATTAGGATTTAAACATTATGATTTCACTAATGGTAAGGGATTCAAATAATTTATATGATATTATCATTTTAATTCAAATATTAAATAATTAAAATTTACCATTTATAATTTTTTTTTGTTAAGTATGGTAAATGTCAACTATTATTAGAAATATATAGTATATACATATATAGGAAAATAGCATATGTAAATTAATTTTTCTTCATCATCACTTCGTGGTGGTCATCATAATCATCATCATTATTATTAATATTACTATATATTATGCATAATTGCAACAATGACCAAAAGTTGAATCAAACTAATCTTAGTTCCGTTTTACAATATTACTTAATTCTACAAATAATATATGTAGTCATTTAATATTTTAGTTACACGGAGTTTAATAAATATATATTGAATACACGAATGTATTTTTTACAATAGTCTAAACAAGTTTTGTAGACACCTTAAACCAGATTTAAATTTCATCATCACACCACCCTTCATAGTATTACTTTGTAAATATAATTCAAATTGTAGCAAGATATAAAAATTATTTTGATTGATTTCTATGTGCAATTTATTTACATTAGTTAGCGTAATCATATACATATGTGAGCATAAAATTTACTTTTTTATTTTTTATTTGTTAATAAGAATCAAATTCTAAAATTTACAATCCTCACACCCTACGTGCCAAATATTACTTGCATTACGCCATTGTAAATTTACTTTTTGATAAATAATGAACTCAGATTATTCACATATTTTGAACCATATGCCTTATCAGTTAATTGGAGGAGATCATGTCTTTACTCTTTACCATCCAAAAGTATTTAGACAAGATGACATGAGTCTTTTCTTGCAACTATTGATATTGAATTTAAACTCAAATTTAGAATATGCGTTTTGTTTATGTGGTCCTCTCTAACTCTAAATATTAGCATCCACAATGTGCATAAGGATACTAGATATTGTTGGACATATTACTCTTAGTTTTATTAAGAGTATATCTTAGATTGCTTGTGAGAAAGTAGAAATTTTTGGGCTGATGTAAATTTAGAGAGTGTATTCTGATCTACTTAATGTGATGTTACATTGGAAAGGCATTCTTCACACACACAAAAAAAAACATTGGAAGATGCATAAGGCTATTAGTTGAAAAAATTTAACATTAGGCAGAGTAAAATTTGTTGGAATCCTGAAAGCTTGATAAACTAGCTTTATGAGTGAAAGCTTGTAGAATAGGTTTTTTTTTTTTTTGGCATTTGATAGGATATATGCCAGTTTAAAAAATTAAGATAGTCAAATTTAAGTAGTCCTCAATTAATTAGTTACATATATTTGAGTTTTTAATATTATAAAACTATAATTATTATATTTTAGATATAGTATATGTTAAAATTCAATACAAAATATTTCATTTAATTAATACAATCTGATTTTGGTCGTATCTTTAAATCTTAAACCGTTGCTTACACCGGTTCAATATCCGACCGATTCTAATTACCTTAGTTTACATACCCAAAAGAAAACGTTAAAGGCAAGGATCACACTATTCCATTTTAAACTGTTGACTAACAGGCCAAAAGAATCATATAGACTCGCATTTCACAGGCTCAACATAATGTACACGATCAATTTGAAACATAATATTATTTATTTACAAATAAATACGTCTCAGTTTCTGGAGAACCTTATTCTCCCCCATAACATAAAAACTGAAGGGGGCAAATTAGGACAAGACCTGACACCACATTTTAAGATCTTACAACAGCAAATGCCCACAATTTTTTTATCTAATAAAATGTTATACTACAGCCTTGCTGATGGCAGTATCATCTTCCAAGAAAGCCAACTCAGAAACCAAGGCAATATGATCGCTACCCCATTTCTGTACAGTTATGAAATGGAAAAATAAATAATACAATACAATACACGCTTCAAGTAATGGTACAAAGGAGCAAAAAGAAAGAGAAGTGCATTTCAATTATGAGGACTTGTGGTCTTACATTGAAAAAATTGATGCTAAAAGAATTGACTGTGAAAAGAAATTGAGATAAAAATATCGATTTGTGCTTGGTAATAATAGATTTCGTTTTTTATGGTAAAGTAGAACCACTTTTGATGATGTAAAAAAAAATTTTGGTCTCAATCAATTTACTCGAGAAAAAGTAAGAAATAGTTTCTTCCAAATAAATCAACAAGAGCCTCTCTTACCCGTATGTGGGTAAAACATCATCATTATGGTAACTAGTGAAAGACTCCAAAGAAAGCCTCTGTATAAATGTACAAATCTGCTAACTTCCCCACATAAACTACAAACTTATTCTTACCTTTGTTGGGTATCCTCGTGCACTTTCCATGACATGTTTAGGTATCGGAGCAAGAACTCTGGTTGTTTGCAGACCTTCAGATCGCCTATACGACATATCAAGGGAAAAATAAGTATTAATGCCGACTTCTTTTGTTCAGAAATAAGCATACATAGTGCACAGTAGTTTCTTTTGAATGCTGATTAGTACTCAAATATATCTATCAGGAATGTTAATGGAAAAATATTATGCAACTACAATAACCTATGTTGCATGGATATGGATGTGGTAGAGGTGTCTGGGTACAAGTGGGTATGAGATAAGAATTTTATAAAAACCTAATCTACCAGTACATTAAAATATACAAGGAACAAAAATTATACAAGCATGTTTCATAATTTACTGCATCATAAATCAAAATAGAATTAGGAAATAAAAATATACAAAATCAATAAAATTAGGATAGTAAGATGATATTTACATAATTGTAAATGTTTTTTATGCCCTAAAATATAGGGAAAAAGTACAGTATAATAGGAAATGCACCCAACGAGTACCGAGTAGGGGTACAGACCGTGTATGGGTATGGCATGAATTTTGGAGAACCCATACTTCAAAGCAATAACTTATGCAGGGACACCTTTTGATGGTATACTTATTGCAATGTTACAATTCAAAGTAAAATAAGCAGCACAGGAGAGCAAAACAGTTTCAGAAAACTTTAGAAGCTTAGCACCTACCAAATATAGTCGACAGTTCCCAAGAAGCACTTGTTGTAACTGGTTACCAAGGGTTCACCATGGGGGTCTCTAGTCCCTGAACTGTCCTGCACAAATGCAAAGAATGCCAAGTACAGCAGCTTTTAAACACGTGTATGATGAGCCAGCTTGTCTTATAAAAGTGAGTTATAAAACGGAAAAGAAAAAGAAAGCTATGCAAGCAATTCTTTTAGATCTACCATAGCTTCAGTGTATGTGCTCCTAAGTGGTAAAGGGTGTTCCAAGAACGTGCACTCTGCATTTCCTGTTCCAGTTTCTATGTCAGCAGGGGTCCACAATGATGGATTATAAGTAGTTTTCTCGGCACCAATATAATTGGAAACCAGACTCGGAGATAAGTCGTCCTTCACTTCATTGCTTTCTGCAGGCAGCATCAAGTCGTTAGAAGCAAAATCTAATAACCAGACCTGATATGACTTTTCAGATATGATTTCACAGATGGGTCAAGTTCAAGATCAATCAATACCTTCTTCGGCATTATGTAAGGCATTTATGAAATCAATGGCATCTTCGCAAATACTCCCACTGCTTACATCGACTTTAACTATCTCATCAAAGGAAAATTTATCTAGTTTTTCATTTAATGGAAAGTCAATGTTGGTAGAATCATGTGACCCGTCAACTAGATATGCAGTTGTTGAGCAACTTATTTGGTCATTAGCAATGACCTCATAAGATGAGCTTTCTCTATATTCTGGATGAGGGACTTCAAAAGCATCAGAAACTGAAGTCTTACTGGATGTTTTAGCTGAAGATACTTCTACCTTAAGAAGATCTGTTAACTCAAGATCTATCTTCACCTTTGAAGCTTGATCACCTTCTTGAAGAGAGGTTGAGGAACAGTCAAACTCTACATGCTTATTCACTTTATGGTCATGCAAGTTGCATTTTACACTTAATAGTTCTTGGTTTGAAGTTGAGATAACATCTGATGTATGTTCCGTGCTTCCCGTCCCAGTTGGGTCATTGTGAACCGTTTCAAGATCCGAAGATTTCATAGGTGTGATGTCATGAATTTCGTCATCATTTATATGATCAATTGGGAGCCTACCTTTATTATTAAAAGGATTTGGCACTTCTTTCATGTCATCCACTTCACCAAAAATCTTATTATGGCCAACAGCCTCCTGAGTATCTTTTCCTGCACACTCATGACTTAGCCTGCTACACTGCACATCTGTCTTATCCAAAACAGGGTGAGTATTTTGATTCTCTGAACTGTTACTCTCAGTGTCCGGATTCTGCATATCTGGCACAGAACTATTTTGTTCAATAGTAACTTCCTTGTCACCTTCAGCGGATGTGGCCTGAACTGAACCATTAGAATATCTGTTTTCGCTGCATAAATTTGAAAGGTTTAGCAGATATTTATTGTAAAAGCATGAAATTCAACAAATTTCATCACATAAACGAATCAAATGCAGAAGTCTACCTAGATTTAGAACCATGGATCCATGGTGAGCGAAGTACAGCAGAAGCTTGCCCTGACACTTTATTCCTATCTATTCCAGACAGATCTAACTGTGAATAAAAAAATATCATTTCTGCAGCTAATTATGATCATGAAAGTCAAAAAAGTAAAAGACTAAAGGCTATACCTTTTGTTCTGCAATAAAGTTGTACAATGGACTCTGCAACAAGAAAAAGAATGTAAATCCATAAAGACTGACAACAAACTTTACAAAATGATACTGAAAAGGCATAATAATAGAAAATAACCTTAGGGGTACAATTAAAATCTCCACAGACAATAACAGGGGCATGATTCCAGAGTTGAGATACAGCTTGAGCCTTATCCAGTAGGACTCTGACCTGCTTGAAGTAAATACGAAGCAAAAAGCAATTACAAGAAAATTTGAAATCACACGACAGAGTCAGCTATGAAAATTTAATATCACCAGTTCAAACATGGAAAGAGTTGGAATCAGATGAGATGTTGTCAATGTTCACAGAAGGCTTTTTTTTACTCAATGTCCACAGAAGGCTAACAGATAGAAGACATGGATTTTCATGATTCAGTTAAATTGCACACACTAAGGGTCCTTAGCTCCTGTACCGAATTGGAAATTCTTGAGGGAAGAGTTGATACAGACATTTAAATCAATGGGTTAAATACGAGTAGGCAGTGAGTAGTACACCTAAACATAAGACAATCACATGTAACCAATGAGTCCTTAATTTATCTTGTTTTTGTGCGACTTTTGGTGTGGAATTCATCACTTCATCTAGACTTCAAATCTTGTTTTACCATACTTTCTTACTAGTTGTTATGTGTAATGTCTCTCTTTTGCATTGTTGGATTTAACATAGATTTGAACCTAACTGTTGAACATTTGACTTGTTCTGATTGTATTTGATAGTAGGTTTGGAAAGCTATCTAAGAAGAGGCACAAGTGAGCATTAACATGGATGAATTCATGCTGTTTCAGAGAGCCAGACGTCCCGGCGCTGGGTGTCTTCTGAAGGAAACTTTCAAAACTAGCGCCTAGCGCTCCACCAGCTAGCTCTAGGCGTTCACATTTTGTCTTGTGCAGCGCTAGACACCCTCAGTTTTACCAGTGCTAGGCCTCCTGTGTGAGGTCCAGGCAGCCACATACTGGGCCTGTTACCATATATATACTTTTTTTTTTTTTATATAAATTTTGGGGTATCTTTTTATCAGTTTTTCACCTAGAAACCCATGCCCTAAGCAGAGAACATACTTGGGAGGTTCAATTTGAACGTGACAAAAGCCGTTTCATTGCAAATCGTTCACGGATAGTCCTTGTGATTACTTTTTATTTAATTACTATGTCTAGCTAAACACCCTTTTTTGGGGAAGAGTGAATGTTGATGAGAATCTTATGCATTTGATTTGAGTCGCATCTCTTTGAATTAATCTTCATGAGTTTGTGTTCTTCTCTTTGCTTAATGCTTTCTATGACTTGACCACTCTTAGAATGATTTACGATTCATTGGTTAAATGGAAATTAATCCTTGAATCCTTGAGTTTAAGAATCCTTTGTTTCAATATCCTAGGAATAGTCGTTGATGCTTGGAACCAATTTAAGTTTCAACATTTTGATGGGTCGTGCACTCTAAAATAAAGAAAAGAAGTGATGTTCACCGATTTTTTCTAGCAAACCAAGGCGCTAGGCGCCTGTTGAAGCAATTTTATTTTGCCAAATCAGGGCGCTATGCGGCCAGTAGTGCAGCGCCAGGAGCTGAAGTTACGTAATCCATTGCATTAGGCTCCCATTAGTAGCGCTAGGCAGTTGTGCTTGATTTTTTTTTCCTTTTTATTCCTAAAATAAGTTTAGAAAAAAAAAATTAAAACCAACTCAGTATGCGATACTGGGTGGTATCCTACTTTAAAACATAACCTTTCTTCTCTTTTTCGTCAAAAACCACTAACCCTTCTTCGGCCATCATCACACACACACCATCTCCATTTTTCGTTTTCTTTAGCAACTAAGTCTTTTTATCATGCTTTTATTCTCATTCTTCAAAATTAATCTTTCATCGTTAGAGTTTATAATTTTAGTTTGAAGTTAAATGAGAATTTGAAGCTGAGTCACTTTAATGGTGGAAACCCCCATTTTTAGGTTCTTCAGAAATGTATGTTTGGAATTTTGTTTAAATGTTGATCCGTGTTGAAATCCTGCCTATGTTAACTTTGCTGTTCATAGCCAGTCTCAAGCCCGGATAAAAAGAGAGGGTTGTGTTAGGTAGTCGACAACCAACGTAAAACTCCGTTGAATCTCTATAACATGGATGAACTATGAAATAGTGTTAACGCTAGGTTGTTTCCCAGAAGCAATAGCCATCAAATTAAAAGAGCATTAAAAGGCGATGCATCCAAAACAAAACAAAACAATCAAACCAGGAGAACGTTATATCAAACAGACAGCGCATACCTGGCCAAGCTTGATTTCTCCTCTATTTGGATTGTAAAGCACATGAATATTGCAAACCACAACTTTACGAGAATCTGTCAAGCTGCAGAATGCTGCATTTATGTTATATTGAGTAAACAAAGATATCTCTTCAAAAAAATATGAATGATAATTTGAAAAATTAAAAGAAAGCCCATAAGGCTATCAACACCTCAGTCATTAAAAGAAAAGTTGCAAGCATAACACAAGCAAGGCTCAATTAAAATTATCCCCTGACCTTGTGCATCAATCTAAATCTTTATGTCAGCACTCAGCAGCATAAAATATACCCTTGTGAGTTGTGAACCTAAACAGTGTCCTCATTCTCATAAGATTTAAGGAAACAACAAGAAGCTTTTCATCCTCTAATGATGGATGGATACTCTTAATGCTTACTGTAACTAGCTGGTACAGGAACTCACTGGGTTTGTACCCCAATACTTTCTCTTTTCCCCTCAAATTATATTACCAGTTGTCTGAACACATTTGAGTTAAGCATCACAATAAGCCAACATCACTCAACTACAAACCAATCCATATAAAGACACTAAGTTTGGCTACTCCGTTGTTTGTTTTGCTTCTAAATGAAACAATGGCTATTTCATCCCTTTGTGCCCCTTTATAGAAATTTTTACTTACTTTATATACAGCAAGGAATTTTGTTGAAAACTTCAAGTTAGACCATTATGGACAGAGTATTCATTTAGTTTTTTTATTTAATAAAATTATGTAATATATCGTGTTGTACCAGTGCCCCAATTTACAGAAATTTTGTCACACCCTATACAACCACTGAGCTTCTTCCTTAATATGTCATAGTAAACAACTAACAAACTACATAACTAAGATATATTTTCAATCAATGAATGTAATTTTTTACCAGTTTAAACTCAATTTCATGATCTATTGAATGTCCAAAACATACAAGTATCTGTGCTTTGCTTCAGACTATCTTATTTTACCCACCAAGGTGTATCCAACTATGGCAAGGCTCTGACAGAAATCATTCACTGAACACAATTGAATGGTTTTTATATTGAACACCCCGCACACAGGAGTACTTCAGAAATGCACAAGCCCACCGAACCTTGTGTTGAAGTTCAATTTTATATAGAGGGGTGTGGATAACAAAGATCAAACTCCATCTGATACTATGTCATTAACCAACTATTTGAAAGGCTTATGCTGTTTAGTGAAAACATATGATACGAGTGTGTTTTGTATCTAATAGAAATATATAATTCAACACAGAGTAATTACCTGGGTGGGAGAGATCTATTTCGATTAATGAACTGTTCAATGGAGTCACATATAAGAAAGAAATACAAGCACATCAATAAAGGGGTGAAAAGTAGGTTATTTGAAGATTTACAGTTTACCTCAACAGAAATGGAACAAGGCAAAAAAACCAGTATAAAAGTTTGTATGTACCTCTAATACACATATTTGAGCGACATTGTCTCTGAGTCCCAACTTGTTGAACTCAATGCATTCTTCATATAACAAATTGAACCTATGATAAAGTCGGATAAGTAATATTACTATTTTATTAAATAAATAAATAAATAAAAAAAAGGTATCCTTGTAGACTAGTGTCCTATCAAATACAAACATACATAAAAATAATGTATACAATGCAAAAATGAGCACAGAATGAGACAGATGTGGAGTACAAACAAGATCAAGAGAAAAACAAATGTAAAAGAAAACAGCCATAAACAATACCAAAATTAGCCAAGGGTTTTTATAGGAACTGGTTCAGATTCAGATTATTATGAATAGAAACAACACACAAATTCCTTTAAAATGATTAACTCACCTCAACCCCCTATTCCTATTTATTGGCAACATGCCTTATTTCCCTAACTAACTAAAGTTTACCTATCAGTTTACTAGAGAGTACTGATAACAATTTGATAAGAATATGTTACTGAATGATCCCCAAGGCATAACTTAAGTGGTTGAGTCGGGACACCCAAAAGAGTTTGAGGAGGTTCAGGTTCAAACCCTAACAACTAATTTAAAAAAAGAATATATTACTGAATGAAATTGCTGCTTCGACATAACAACTTGACAGGTGCGCCTATATTATTACACCAGTGTAGACTAGTGCCCTATCATATTATTATAATAACATTCTAACTCTAAGTGATAAAAATAATGTGTAGCCTATAAGGCTATAAGCTAAATAAGGGAAGAAAATCCCGTGCATAATTTTTTTCCAAAAAATCCACAAATGGTATGTGCATGAATTCCGTGAATGTTTAATCACTAGTAAAGAAAATAAATCCCAGTTTGATAAGCAGCATCCAGAGATAGGTATAGTTTTAGAGAACCTTGATGTTCGCCAAAAGATTGCACAGCCATCAACTGGATTTCCCGTACGCATCTATAAGTACAGAAGTGCTGTGAGACTTCATATTGCAACAGAAATACTCATTTTTCTTTGCAAAATAATTGATATAACAAATCAAAATGAGGATAATTATATCAAAAGAAGAAAACAAAAACAGCTGAAAGTGATGATGCAAAGACAGGTCACTTCACATGACACGACAAGTTACAACTTGTAGAATATAGCGGGAAATGGAAATGTTGCCAATCTATCATTATATGATGCACATATTTATACAAACATGCTCTGCAAGTAAAAGTTAAGTTCCCTGTTTGAATAGCTAATGACAGCAATTCTACTACCAAAGATGACAGAGACTTATAAGCCCAGACGAAAGGGACATCCATTTATATTTCAAATTATTAAAGGTAAATAAATATTTTGTAACAATGATGGTCTAATCATCAGAATAACAAAAACAGCCAAACCTTTTCCTGCAAAGTGATGTTGGCTACAAGGATTAATCAACAGTATAAAGAAAGGAGTGTATTAGGTCCAAAAGTATACCATTGATAGTTTGATCATCATATAAGCATGAAAATGACGATATCTTAAAAAAGTTCAAAGTAGAAACAAAGCCTGAAAAGAAAAAACCCTATGCGGCAGCATTGAATAAAAAAATTTACAGTAGGATTTAGGAATGCTTATGTCACGTAGCAGTCAAACACATAGCTCTTCTAACCAACCTTCCAGGTGCCTCTGTATCCCTTAAACTTCAAATCCTCAGCCAACTCCTGAAATCTATCAACCTCCTGGAAGTAATAAAATAAGATCAAAAGGGAATTTTCTTTAGATTCTAGTTAATCAGAAGTGTAGTATCCATGCATATAACACAATTATGAAATAATGATGATATCATCAGCAAAGAACGTATGAAAAAAATTCCAGAAATCTTGCTGAGATAATGATACAACCACTGGAATTAACAAAGAAAGGGAATTGAACAATGAATCAATCAACCTAATCAGAATCAGAGTGATTCTGCTAGGAAGAACAAAAAGAATTTTATTGAATTGAATAGAAGAAGAATGGTTACAATAGGTCCCACGACCTGGCTGGTTCCACAACTAGAAATTCTGTTAACACCCCAAAAACTCCTCAACTTCTAACAGCTATTCCTTCTTATAGTTCATTTATTCACTAACTGCCTAACTAACTTTTAGACACGTGTTACATTAGGAAGTTTTCAACCAAACTCTCCTATTTCCCCTCTGATATACATTTCTAATAGTAGGCTTAGGGCTATTAGTCTTATCACTACCCCCCCCCCCCTAAAAGAACTAACTTGTCCTCAAGTTGGAAATCAGGGGAAAATTGTCTTGAATGTTTGCTGCCAATTCCCAGGTACACTCATGCTGAGGAAGATCTTTTCATTTAACTAGCACCTCTAAGTAACCCTGCTTGTCCTCTCTGCTATCCAATATGGCTTCTGGGGTCACTTCCAACTCTAATTCTTCATTTAACATAGGTGGAAGTGGTTGAGGCTGCTGGTGTGGCTTCAATGCTTTCTTCAACAAAGATACATGAAAGACCGGGTGAATTTTAGCATGACTAGGGAGGATTAACTTGTAAGCCACTGGGCCAATCTTGCTACTAATTTGATAAGGGCCATATAAGCGGGGGGACAGCTTAGCATAAGGTCTATTGGCCAACGATTTGAACTCATAGGGCTGTAATTTGAGATAGACCCAATCATCTATCTGAAATTCAACAACCCTTCTGTGCTTGTCTGCATTCTGTTTCATTTGGTTTTGGGCTTTAGTCAAGTTCAACTTCAATTCTTCAAGAATAGCATCCCTCTGAAACATTAATCTGTTGACTTCTTCTACTTTAGAAGGTATAGCTCCAGCCTTTAGTAAACTAGGAGGGTCTCTACCATGTAAGGCACGAAAAGGAGTCATCCCAGCTGAACTATTGTAATTGGAATTAAACCAAAATTCTGCCCAGTGCAACCCATCTAACCACTTCTTAGGCTTAGGACCTACAAAGCATCGCAGATAAGTTTCTAGACATCTATTTGTTACCTCAGTTTGCCCATCTGACTGAGGATGATATGAAGTACTCATTTTTAATTGAGTTCCAGCCAGCTTGAACAACTCTTTCCAGAAATGGCTCAAGAACAAGGGGTCTTTGTCAGAAACAATGGTGGTTGGAAACCCATGCAGCTTCACTATTTCTCTCACAAACACCGCAGCTACATCCTTGGCTGAATAAGGATGTCCCAAAGCAAAAAAATGGGCATACTTAGTGAGCCTATCTACCACTACTAGAATGGTATCCCTTCCTCTAACTTTAGGTAATCCACCAATAAAGTCTAATGAAATATCCATCCAAACTTGCTGAGGAATAGGGAGCGGTTGTAATAATCCTGCAGGAGTGAGTGTCGAGTACTTATTTCTGTGGCAAACTTCACACTTATCAACAAAGCTCTTAATATCTGCCCTCATGCCTTCCCAGTACAGAAATGTAGCAACTTTTTTGTAAGTTCTGAAGTATCCAGAGTGGCCTCCCATAGGTGTTTCATGGCATTCAGCAATGATAATAGGGATTCTGTTAGACAGTCTAGAAAGAACTAGTCGTCCTTTGTAATAAAGCACTCCTTTTCTCAACTCAAAGTTCTGATGTGCCGTAGGGTTAATGATCAGATCTTGCATCATTTGCATCCACTTAGATTCTTGTTGTAATTCCTGAATCCAAGTATCTTTTTCATCCACAGATAAAACTGAAATCACTGAATACATCATCTTTCTTGAAAAAGCATCTGCCGCAGAATTTTCAGTCACTGGCTTGTACTGAATTTCAAAATCTAACCCTATAAGCTTGACTGCCCATTTGAATTGTTCATCTGAAAATAATCTCTGCTCAGTGAGAAACTTAAGACTTTTCTGGTCTGTCTTTACAATGAAGTGTCTTCCCATCAAATAGTGTCTCCACTTCTGAATGGCTTGAACCAGCGCCATTAATTCTCTTTCATACACGGACTTTTGTTGAGATCTAGTAGACAATCCTTTACTCCAAAAAGCTAGAGGCCGCCCTTCTTGCATTAGTACAGCTCCCAACCCCTTGCTAGATGCATCTGTTTCAATTATAAATTGCTTATTGAAATCAGGTACAGCCAGCATAGGTAAGTTCACCATAGCAGTCTTCAATTCCTCAAAAGCATAACTAGCTTCAAGTGACCAAACAAATGCATCTTTTTTTAGTAAATCAGTGAGCGGTTTGGCTTTTCTACCATAGTTTTGCACAAATCTTCTGTAGTAACCAGTCAGCCCTAAGAAACCCCTTAGGCTTTTGATGTTGGTAGGTGTAGGCCAAGACTTCATATCTTCCACCTTTGAATTATCAGCTGCCACTCCTTCTCCTGAGATGATATGGCCCAAGTATTCTAAACTGGACTGCCCAAAACTACATTTTTTTAGATTGGCTTTTAGATCATTTTGTTTCAATATGTCCAGAACTAATTGCAAATGTTGTGCATGAGCCTTCATATCAGTGCTGTAGACTAGTATGTCATCAAAGAACACCAATGTGAATTTTCTCAAATAAGGTTTTAGGATGTCATTCACCAAGGCTTGAAAAGTAGATGGAGCATTAGTTAATCCAAAGGGCATTACAAGGAACTCATAGTGTCCCTCATGAGTCCTAAATGCTGTTTTTTCAACATCCTCTGTTTTCATCCTAATTTGGTGATACCCTGATTTGAGATCCAACTTGGAAAACACCTGTGCCCCCCCTAATTCATCTAATAACTCTTCAATAATAGGAATGGGGAATTTGTTAGGAATGGTAATTTTGTTAAGAGCCCTATAGTCTACACAAAATCTCCAACCTCCATCCTTCTTTTTCACTAAAAGGATAGGACTAGAATAGGGACTTATACTCGGTCTAATCACTCCAGCGTCTAGCATTTCCAATACTAACTTCTCTATTTCAGTTTTCTGGTAGTGTGGACATTTGTAAGGCCTTAAGTTTGGAATTTAAGTACCTTCTTTCAGATGGATGGCGTGATCATGCCTTCTAGAGGGAGGTAGCCCTTGAGGATTCTGAAAAACTTGATAGTTCAGTTTTGGTCAAAGCTGGATCCCCTGCGATAGTGATCACTGAATTCCCTTTTTTCACGGTCAACTCCATCTTACCAAAATCTGCCTTCACCTCTCCCAACCCAGCCAACCAATCTAGCCCAAGAACTAAGTCTACTCCTTTCAAACTGAAAAGATAGAAATCTTGAATTACCTCTAATTTCTGCATGCAGAATTTTAGCTTTGCACATTTCCCTTTGCCCTTTACTTTATGTCCATCTCCCACTTCAACCATATACACTGGAGTTTCTGCTACTTGTAGTTGTAACCTCTCCACTAACTGCTTGGAAATAAAGTTGTGGGAAGCTCCACAGTCAATGAGAATGACTACAGGTATCTCTTCTATGTTTCCCCTCACCTTCCAAGACTTAGTAGATGTCAACCCAGTCATGGAATACATGGATAACTGTAATGAGTTGGAAGAGTCCACCTGACTCAAGTCTTCATTTTCTGGTTCTTCATCTTCCTCTTCAGCTAAAAGCAACATCCTCAGCTGTTTATTTTTGCACACATGTTCTCTACTGAAGGGTTCATCACATCTAAAGCACAACCCTTTTTCTCTTTTTTCTTTCATCTCAACACTGGACAGTTTTTTATAATCTCCTCTTGCTCTAGAACTTTCAGCATCTAAGTTTGGTCTGATGGTATTATTCACACTGCCCATGGAAGAGCTCTCTCTCTGTTTATTTACTGCAGTCTGGGGTTCCAGGGTCACCATCTTACTATAAGAATTTGGTTTATATGAGCTATAGGATCTAGAGTATGTTCCACTATTCTTCTTTAGTAACACCAGATTCTTCTGTTCCACTAATATAGCTTTTTGAATTAATTCTGACAGAGTAGCCAAATCATACAATTTCACTTCAGCTTTGATCTCTTCTTTTAATCCATTAAGGAAAATCCCTCTAACAAAATCTTGATTGACTTCCCTCAAAGCCCCAGCATATTTTTCAAACAGTTCAACATATTCCTCAACACTATTGTTTTGTTTCAAAGAAAGTAACAATTCGAAGGGATTTTGAATCATAGAGGGTTGGAAGCGCCTTACCACAACAATCTTGAAACTCTCCCAAGTTGGATTAGGGTTGCAACCTTCCCACCATTGATACCAACTAAGAGCTTTGCCCTCCAAGGAAATTATCGTGGCTTGCATCTTCTCCTCTGCTGTCACGCCTCTAATTGCAAAGTACCGCTCCAATTTTTGGATCCACCCGTACGCGTCGTCCCCAAAAAAAATAGGGATTTCCAATCTTCTCCAACAATTTGGATTCAGACTCCGCTGATGACTCTCTCCTTCATTCTCACTTTCGCTTCCATCCTCCCGCGAGTGTCCATTTCCGTTTATCCCCAATTTGTTGGCTATCGCCGATAACAGCTCTTCGGTTTTCTGCATTCGAGCTTCGTTAAGCTCCAATCGCAATCTCATTCTCTCGCGATCTTGCTTCAGCTCCTCCATCTCTTGAGTCCAACTCTCATCGTTTCGTGCCATTCTTCTGGTAGAGACCATAGACGATTGCGGCAGCGATTGGTTGGTGGTGGATCCACTCCCTCAGGCACCAGAACGGTGCTCTGATACCAGTGATACAACCACTGGAATTAACAAAGAAAGGGAATTGAACAATGAATCAATCAACCTAATCAGAATCAGAGTGATTCTGCTAGGAAGAACAAAAAGAATTTTATTGAATTGAATAGAAGAAGAATGGTTACAATAGGTCCCACGACCTTGTTGGTTCCACAACCAGAAATTCTGTTAACACCCCAAAAACTCCTCAACTTCTAACAGCTATTCCTTCTTATAGTTCATTTATTCACTAACTGCCTAACTAACTTTTAGACACGTGTTACATTAGGAAGTTTTCAACCAAACTCTCCTATTTCCCCTCTGATATACATTTCTAATAGTAGGCTTAGGGCTATTAGTCTTATCAGATAACGCAACTCAAAAATCTTGTTTGAAAATTTAATGTAAAGTATTTTTTGGAAAATGAGGTAGATGTAAAATACTAAAATTCCAAGTCTGACACCAACAATTATAAGTGATGAACCTACTTGCAAATTGCAATATATCATTCTTTTCTGTTTTACTGCTCAGTACAACATTTGTGACATGCATGTGATAATTATTAAACAAGCCAAGCCAAATTTTACAGCAGCGTTAGTGTATGGTCACAAACATGTTAAACATACTTGGGCAAGAAGTTAGCATTGTGGCATAATATGTAACAGATTGATCACCTGAAAACACATGATATCGGCAGACCACAAGCCTAGCTCAAAAATAATTTTACTCTTTCTCCACTGCCAGTCCAACATGTAAGGAGGTATGTGATAATAAAGTTTTTTCCAGTGGTCCTTAGCCAGGTAGTCAGCCAATATATTATAGGAGAGGATTTTAAACCTTTCTGTTGAACATAGAAAAGAAAATCACAAGCTAAATTAGTTCGATATGATGATGTATTGATGTAAAACTCCAAAACAATTCATCATGAGCACCAAAGAGTGGGAGGCGGGAAGAGTGATAAACAATCAACCTCAAACCTATCCTCCTCTCACTCCCCAAATCATCAGAGCTTTACAATATTTTCACTTATGTAGTAGATTCAGCTCCTAGACTCCTACTATGGACATACTTCTAGTCAAACACTGAAATGTTCAACCTAGTGTTGTCAATTGTAGCCTCTGTAGCACTGACACTTCTGCTCGAGGGAGTGTCTCTCAGACACCAAAATGACATTGGCACATTAATTACATTCAACTAATTCATTTTCTCAAATTATTCCCACTGACAGTTCCATGTCAGGTGTTTGTGTCGGTATATGTGATTCATAGATTGCACATAGCAAATATTAGCTATTTGTTTGATTTCTGCTAAGCTGCAATGCTATAGTGCTGTTGTAGCTTCTATTCGACTACACTTTGTACTAAATATTGTATTCGCAAATTAGTGGTGATTTATTCAAATCCATCTATGCTATAGCCCTCTAGCGCCGTAGCTGCTATTTTAGACAACACTAGATAACCTAGCTTTCTTCTTACCACATTATCCTAAACCCTAAGTTTTGATCCTAAATCATAATGAAATCGCATGGTGCAAGAGTGAAGTTACCACAATGACGAGGTGGCGGCGTCAACGCGTTCTCCCACTCTCGATGATCCGGAGGGGGCTGGCGAAAATTCTGCTGCGGACGAAATGCAGGCCGGTGATCATAAGGTATAAACGGCCGAAAATGAGGCGGCGGATGAGGATGAGGATTGTAAGATTGATTCTGATAGCTAGGCGGTGGAGGAGGATGATGATGAAGTCTTGGATTGTAAGATGGATTCCGGTAGTATGGCGGTGGATGAGGATGATGATGAAGCCTTGGATTGCAAGCTTGATTCTGATGGTACTGCGTTTGATTCGCAAAGTTTCCTCTCTCATCTCCTCGGAGAGCTGAATTGTCGTCGCTGACCGACCGTAAGTGCTCGTCGCCGGCAACGAACTTGTCTCTCCCTCCGGAATATGAACGGCTGGAGAATCCTCTCCGGTATCCTCGGTGCTGCAAAATTCGGAAGAAAAAAAATGATAATGAGTGTTAAACTTTCAGAGCGAATTTATGAATTGTTTCTATGAATGAGTGTTTGTGTAGGAGAAGGAGAGAGAGAGAGAGAGTACATAAGGGCGTGAAGACATTGTGACGGTGCAGAAGGCGGCGTCGGTGGCGGCGAAGAAATGGATAGTCGGAGTAGTGCGTCGCATTGTGTGGGTGTGAACCAGTGAGAGTAGAAAGAGAGCGCGTGAGAATGTGAGCTAGCGCGTGAACTCACGCTCGATGAGGTGACGCGTGAGCTGATTCACGAATCTGTGTTGGGCTGAGGCCCAAGACGGGTTTGCTTTTTGCATCTCCATTTTTTCTTGTAAGTACACTTTTTTTTATATACATAAATAAGTTGGATTTCCAGATCTCTTCACTTTTATTTGGTAAACTTAGCTATCTCAAGCACAATTGCATATAAACTAATCTAATTTAAATTTGTGGGACAACTGCATACACAGGCGAAGTTAGCCTAATTATTTTGCGCGGCCAAGTATAAAAACAATATGAAAGATATTTTTAAAATTAATATATTAAATTTAATCATTGATACAAAAAAATTCATAATGAATATATAAATTAAAACAATTAAAAAAAGTAGTGTTAGACAATACTTTAAAGAGTCAAATTTATCTATTATATTGAATTTATAATAACTATTAATATCTTTTAAATTATTTATGAATTATGTCTTGACATTTTCTTTTATTATTAAACATGTTTTTATTTGAAGTTACAATAGGGATTGAAAATATCAATAATACGAGTAGATATGTAAATAAAATAATTTTTTTTTTTTTATTTTTGTAATTCTCTTAAGTGTGTACTAATAAATTTATTTAGAGGAGCTAAATATATAAAATTGAGGTAACTAACATAAAACTATAATTGCTTGTTCTAGAAAATAATATTTCTTGGGTAGCCAAAGCTGCCCCATAGCCTTAAGAAACTTTAATCTAATCTAAATTTATTGAAGTCGGACACTTCAACAGATTTGAAGTAATGGTTGGAGGTGAAAGGATCATGGCTCAAATCATGATGAATGAGACAAATACTAATTAACTAATCTATTAACATTTGCCTACTAACCTACTAACATGTTCTTCAAAAATGTTTGGCTTGATAGTAATTACTTATAAAGTAATAAACATATGTGGTGGCTGTAACGTGGTGATAGCGTAAAATTTGACACCCTTTGTGAATCCAAATTAACCTTTTTATTATATATATGTGTGTGTGTGATAATTAGGTGGTTGAAGAGAAAATGGTTGGGGAAGGAAGAAAACCAAGAGCAGTGATTGTAGGGGGTAGTATTGCAGGGATATCAAGTGCACATGCTTTAATCTTAGCTGGTTGGGAAGTACTTGTGCTTGAAAAAACCACTTCTCCTCCAACTGGAAGTCCTACTGGTGCAGGTCTTGGACTTAACCCTCTCTCTCTACAAATCATTCAAAATTGGATTTCACATCCACAATTCTTACACAACAACACTCTGCCACTAACTATTGATCAGGTCATTAATCAATATCCACCCTCTCTTCATTTTTGTTATTTTCTTTTGTTTAATGTTATCAATTTGTCACTAGTGAAGGGTGAATTATTATCTCACTCATTTCTTATGTATGAGATAGTCACATATTTTCATTCCCCTAATCACCTATATATGTATCTACTAAGATTATATTTGGTTACAATTTTCAACAATTGCAAGCCAAACATATCCTTATTACTGTCTTTCAGAGCCTGTTGTTTTGAACTCAATTATGATTTCTGGATGCAGTGAACTCAATGAATACTGCACTATACATATGATATGTAAGAGAGAAAGGGACAAGAGATTGATCATAAACCTAACTACTTTTGTTATGCATTTCTTAATACGGAAACAGATTCCCTGCAGGAACTGTGATAGAGCATGCAATTAGTTTTAAATAGATAATTTAGATATTTAAGTTAGAAGTAGAATTTATGTTAATTGAACTTTTATTTTAATTGTTGTTAGTTGGTCTTTTAGCCTTTAGGCTCATTTTATTTACTACCCACTATTAGTCCCATATATGCAGTCTCATTGAGACATTTCAAATTACCAAATGAACGAAAAAATTATGTTTTTAATTTTATTAGTTAGTTTTCTAATATTTTTTTTCTCTTTCTAGTTTAGAAACCCTAGCTTTTGTAATCTTGGTAGGAAAACATCCTATCAAACTGCATGGCGCATTTACTGATCTCGACGGTCTAATCTAAATCAATGGTCGGGATTGTTTAAAACTGAGTTACTAAATGTGTAATTTTAGCCGTCTGATTTCAAATCAATGGTCAGGATTGATTACCGGTTGAAATTGTGTGGTATTATTACTGCGGCTTGTTAAGCAAACAATTAAAAAGAACCCTTCTGTGTTTTGATATTGATGTATATAGTTGAAATATGAACCCTTTGAGAAATTGTAGTCTTTCTCATGTAAAAAAGAAAGAATTGAAGTGTTGTTTGTGTGATTTTTTTTTAATCTTGAACAGAACCAAGTAACTGATAGTGAGAAGAAGGTTAATTGGACATTGATAAGAGATGAGAGTTTCAACTTCAGAGCAACACATTGGGCTGATCTTCATGGTCTTCTCTATAATGCACTTCCACCACAAGTATTTTTATGGGGTCATCTTTTCCTCTCTGTCCATGTTGTAAATGAAAACGGTTCTGTCATAGTAAAGGCTAAAGATCTTAAAACTGGAGAGATCATTGAGATTGGAGGGGATTTGCTTGTTGCAGCAGATGGTTGTCTCTCTTCGATCCGCCAGAAATATCTCCCGGATTTTAAACTAAGGTTTCGATCCTATGAAACACTAATACTATCACTAACACGCTGACACCAGTAATTGAATGACGTGTCAGACACCAAAATGATGGACACACCTTCAATCTAATTTGTTGATGCCTACATAAATTGTAACTTATAATGGAGCTGAACTTAACTTTCTCTTTTCATTTTTGTGGAGAATGTTCTCTAAGGCTCAAGTATATTTTGCAGATATTCAGGCTATTGTGCTTGGAGAGGAGTTCTTGACTATTCAAAAATTGAGAATTCAGAAACCATCATAAATATCAAAAAGGCATATCCTGAGTTAGGGAAATGCTTGTACTTTGATTTGGCCTCAGGTACACACAGTGGATTATATGAGCTTATTAACAAAAGGCTCAATTGGTTTTGGTATGTGAACCAGCCAGAGCCTGAAGTGAAGGTAAGATCAGCAGTTCTAAATGGTGTATTTCTATTCAGTGTTACGATTTTGATGTTCAAATAACACCGCTTTTGATATTTGGGTCCAAAAATTTTCAGGGAACCTCGGTGTCAATGAAAGTAACTAGTGACATGATCGAGAAGATGCACCAAGAAGCCGAAAAGGTTTGGATTTCTGAGTTAGCAAAGGTAATGAAAGAAACAAAGGAGCCTTTCTTAAATTTCATATATGATAGTGATCCCTTGGAGAGGATATTTTGGGACAATGTGGTATTGGTAGGGGATGCAGCTCACCCTACTACACCTCACTGTGTTAGAAGCACAAACATGTCAATATTAGATGCAGCAGTGTTAGGAAAATGCTTAGAGAAGTGGGGAGCAGAAAAGGTTGAATCAGCTTTAGAAGAGTATCAGTTCGTTAGACTACCAATTACCTCGAAGCAAGTTCTTCATGCAAGGCGTCTCGGTCGCATGAAACAAGGTCTGATGATTCCTGATAGAGATCCTTTTGACCCTAAGTCAGCAAGGCAAGAGGATTGCCAAGAGCTTCTACAAAGGAACATGCCTTTTTTCAATGATGCTCCTTTGTGATTTGCTTCTATTACATCCTCCATTTGATACCTGTTGATAGTATAGTTTTGTTGCTGAACAATTGCTTCACCATCAATGCAATTTGAAGTATACACATGAACTGTCTAGTCTAGTAATTGAATAAAAACATACCTCTAATGAAGTGGATAAAGCCTCAGATTTCTAATGAAGTGGTGTGAATTCTAATCCAACTGGTTGCATATTGTTATTGTTAGAATTTTCAATGCTATGCTTTAATATCTGCCTTAACTATTTGATGCCTTTGGGGTTGAAACTTTATTTTGGCCAGTAAGATTTTCTTTTACCAAAATGCAGTTTAATTTGAAAATAGAAATAAACCACTATAAGCATAGTGGACAAATAGTCACTTACAAAATTGATTGCCCAAAAATATCTAAACAAAATTTGATTAAACATACACATATTATGAGTATGACTTGCTAGTGAATATCAAATATTAACATTAAAAATCTGCTTAAGGTTCTAAATGTAGTTTTCTTTATGGAAAAAAAATTATTTAAGGCGGATTCTACTCCACAATGGACTAGTTGTACTTCAAAATATCTGAAACTCTAACAACAATAGATACCCCTGAAAAGTAGCAATTTGTTCTCCTTATTTATACAACAAATACGGTGACTTTTATCTGAGTCAATTCCACAAAAACAAGAAAAAGAAAAAAAACAAATGAATTAGAATTTTGAGACATATATATTATTTTTCTCTTGTTTTTGTTAAATTGACACCTATCAAATTAGTCTCAATTATAAAGACAAGAACAATAATAAATTTCTACTTTCAAAAACCATTAACCATTAAAATTTTAAATGATTTTTCAATATTAATCCACAAAAATTTTAAATGATTTTTCAATATTAATCCACGAAAAATCACAGAGAAGCAATCCACCATAATTTTTTTTGCAATTTTAATAAAACCATTTCAAAAACCATCGGTAGACTTCTTTTTATTTTTTACAGAAACATTGGTGAAAATTAAAATGATAAAAACTCGTCACGAAAAATTGTGGTAAATAGTGTAATGAGTACTTGTGGAGGGGAGATGAATTTAAACAAAGTCTACTAAAAAGAAGACACCAATAATATTGCCAACTGCCAAGTATCATATTCGAATTAATCATAAACGGATTGAAGAATCAAATCTGAACGTTGATCATGATATTCTTACTCAAAAGAAAGGAACTTCATTAGTACATCTCTGAAGTCTTGACTTTTATTGCCGAGCACAAATAAATTCACATTTTTTATTTATAAATGAATAAACACTGAGTACTTCAAAAATACTAAAATCCAATCACCAAACTGATCATATATCTGATGATACAGAGGCTCTTCTATAACAACTCATTGGTAAATAATACAGCCTACAGTTGTAATAGACGCAAGCTATCATGCTGGTTTTTACATTCCTGCGAAAAGGGACAAGCAGAGAAGAATATTTAATCGCTAACAGTTTACAAAACATAGTGCTTTCGACCTTAATTGCATTCCTGCACACTGATACAAGGCAAACTAAACTTTTGAGGGCCATGTTGCTTGAGCTGACATAATAATTCCAACAATCACTCCGAATAGGCCAAGCGCGCTACCGAAGATCTCAATCACAAGAATTTTCACAAAGAGAGATGAGTTTTGAGCATCAGACAATGCGCAGCTGCTTCCAATTATTCCTACACACAACCTGCAACAACAAAAACAATTAAATATGTATAACAGGACGAATAAGCTCTCCCTTCAATCACGAGGATAATTACTGTGAAGATATGAGACGTAGGTAAAAAATAATACACACCCACAAACAAGATTTGCAAAGCCAACGATGATTCCAGAAGCAAAGATTGCATATCCAGCTCTCATAGATTCGGGTGCGTAGATACTTGCTTTTGGAACGGCTTCTAATTTTGTCTGCAGGATAATAGCTACAATAACACCATATATAGCAACAGCTTCACAGAAGATTACACTGAAATGCAACAAAGACCAAGAAGCATATGGTCAAGTCAAGTGCCACAAATGGCTATATTTGGACCTATTGCTGCTGCACCAGGATACAATATGTAGATAATATATAATTACGTGTAAAAGGAACACTAGCATTCAAAGCACTCAAATATAAGGACGTTAAGTTTAAAGATCGGGAAAGAAACTTTAAATTTCACATTAAATAAATACAGCATTTACAACCTTAACATACCATTTATTTAGCCTTTAGAGGTTTGAAAAAATGTGCTATTCTTATATAATGCATTGATGGTTATTTTAATTGTGTTTAGATCAAGTTTACTAAGTTCTCAAAATAGTTTATAATGAAAATCTCAGATAGTGCTTTTAAAACTATATATTATTCTCTAAAACGTAATCAAAACCTAACACACATCAAAAGCCAAAAGATTATATAATGAGCTCTATCATAATCACTTTCACATGATTTGATATAAGTAAAATCAAAAGTTTGTTCAGTTTGACAATATAATTTCTTTCTTTCCAACCAATAATTAAAGTGTTACCTTGTTATCATTTAATCCTGGCCCAAGAATTAACAGGAGAATTCACCATTCACAACTAAGCATACAAAAAGTGCATATAAAGTTCAAAATTGATGAACAAATTGAGAAATCACAAGGTTCAAAACTAATAGGGTGAAGGATGGTGGGACTGGGTTCCTCTTGTTGGAGCTGGGTCACTGATAGAAACCAGAATTTTATTGGCTAGAATTGATGAGCTCTGAAGCTCTTACAATGTTGGAAATATGAAAAATGCAGAAAAAGAACTAAACCAGAGTTCTAAGAACTCCTAAACGGCTAAACCAAAGCAGAATTGCTCCTAACCAGAGAAAGAATTCCCCTAATTGTTTCTTAGAATATTTTATGAATATCTTTCCCTCTTCCTATTCCCTCATTCTTATAACATTAAATAATTAATATTATTAATTAACTTTTATTCCTTTCATCCTTCTTGAAACTGCATGTCTTTTTCCACTTCCCCTCTTTAATGAAATATCAGTAGGATAAGAGACATTATTACTAGCTTTTATTCCCTCCATCAATCATTCTAGAAACTGAATGTGTGTGAAGTGTGTGACTTGGTTGAGTGGGCCCCATTCTTTGGGTCTCATTCCTCTTACTTCGCAGTGTTCTATCATTGCCATCCGCTTCAAAATGAGCCTTGTCCTCAAGGCTAACATTAAGACATTGATTTTGTAGCAGACTTCCAGATTCCCAGCTAATGGTTTCCTTATTCTCTTCCCATGTTATGATTTTTCTTGGCTTTAGTATATTCGTGGTAACAACATTAAGTTCTTTTTCTTGATTGATTCTCGAATTCTCCGGATATTGACACTGCAGCTTCACAGTTTTCCCCTTCCAGTACAAGCAAATTGCCATTTCTTCCCAATCAAATAACACCTTGCCTAACTAATGCAGCCAAGCCACTCCCAAAATCATGTCATCACCTTGTAATTCCACTATGTAAGCTTCAGCAGTGGTCTGGAACCTTCCAATTTGAATGTCAAACTTCCCACACTTCTCTGTTATGGCCATACGGGAACCGTTTCCAAATGTTGCGGTCATAACTGGGATCTGTTCTATTGGAAGCTGCAGAACTGCAGCCATTTGAGGAGTCACAAAATTGTGTGTAGCACCAGTGTCCACCATCATCATGACCAGTATGCCCTTCACGGTACCTTCCAAACGTAGGGGAAAAGGGAACCAATTTCGAGCTCTGCCTTCCTCTGCTATTCTGAACAGCACTGCAGAGTTGCATCTTACTGCAACGTCTTCCTCCCCTTCCTTCAATTCGATAGCTAGGAGTCCGTCACTTCATCATCTCCCAGAATTACCAAACGCAACTGTTTTTCAGCACACTGATGAAGAGGATGGAACCTTTCCCCAGATCGAAAACAGAGGCCTCGCGCCTTACGATCCATTAATTCAGAATATGGAAGATGCTTAGTTCCCCGATTGCGATTTTCGTGGTTCCCCCGTCGCTCTTCATTGCCATTTGTTCGTGTTTGGTATTGATTAAGGTTGCCTCCTTGCATGCTTAATTCCAGGTTAGGATTTGACCCAGTTAGAATATTTCTGGATTGGGTTCCCCAGGACTTGCATTTCCCTTGTTTGGGCCTGGAAAAAAACCCAGTCCAGACCCATTTCTATTAGTAAGCCCATTACTTCCTTCTTTTCCCCCTTCCCAGTTTCGCGAACGACCTCCACATCACGAGCCAATTTAATCACCTCCACACGTGTCTTAGGGTTGAAGGTCCTTACTCGCAAACGTACCTCTGGTTGGAGGCCACCCAAAAAATACCCAAGGTATTGTTCTTCGGGGAGACACTTAACTTGGGAAGAGAAATATTCGAAATCTGAAATGTACTCTTCCACATCTCCAGTGTGTTGAAGATCTTTCAATTCTTCGAATGGATTATCGCTCTTTCTTCCTCCATATCTCTCAATCCGCGCTTCCTTCAACTTCAACCATGTGAGATCATCCTCCGTTTCACATAGAAGATTAAACCAATGAATGGTTGCTCCCTCCATGCTAATTTTTGCCAAACGAACCTTCACTTTTTCAGATATTCCCTGTACCTCAAAATATGTCTCTGCTCGCGTGATCCACCCCACTGGATCGTCACCATCAAATAACGGAAGCTCCACCTTCTTCACTGCCATCTTGTATTCTGTAATTGACTCATCGGTCTCGATTTTCTGCGACATCCTAGGTGTAGGCCGATTCAACAGTTTTGCAAACTCTGTCAAAATGGTATGACGAAATTCATCCAAGGTTTGACGCATTGAACCTTCCATCTCAGCCATTCTTATCTCCAAAGCCTCAACCCTGTCAGACATTTTCGGTGGCATTCGGTTTTCGCTAGCTTCTATCTCTATCCGGCAGATCGGACCAATGATAGAAACCAGAATTTTATTGGCTAGAATTGATGAGCTCTGAAGCTCTTACAATGTTGGAAATATGAAAAATGCAGAAAAAGAACTAAACCAGAGTTCTAAGAACTCCTAAACCAGAGCAGAATTGCTCCAAACCAGAGAAAGAATTTCCCCAATTGTTTCTTAGAATATTTTATGAATATCTTTCCCTCTTCCTATTCCCTCATTCTTATAACATTAAATAATTAACATTATTAATTTTTATTCCTTTCGTCATCCTTCTTGAAACTGCATGTCTTTTCCACTTCCCCTCTTTAATGAAATATCAGTAGGATAAGAGACATTATTAATAGCTTTTATTCCCTCCACCAATCATTCTAGAAACTGAATGTGTGTGAAGTGTGTGACTTGGTTGAGTGGGCCCCATTCTTTGGGTCTCACTCCTCTTACTTTGCAGTGTTCTTTCAGTCACACAATTCACCTTGATAGAGCTAGGTCACACAATTCTATGCAAGTCCTTGAATGTATTCCAGAATTTGCACAAAAATGGTTTGGTTGGTAGTATGCAGTAAAGAATTTCTTAATTTTGGTGTGGCAATCAAAAGAGAATATTATCCTACTTCATTCCTACAAGTTACAAGACATCCCTTTCCAACAAAGCAACAAAAGTAACAACTACAACCAAACCCTGTATGCTTAGCTAATACTACCAGGTGAAGTTAGCTACATACATCAATCAAAAAACGCTGGACTTTATTAAAACCCTTTAAACAAATCAAACAAGGACAAAATTTGGGAAAAATGCATCAAATTCCGTAAAAAGGTTACAGGTGAAAATAATTATTAGAATTTAGAAGAAACCTCAAAACATTTCTGAAGCCATTTATACAGAAAACATCTTTCAAAATCAAGTTATTTTCCTCCACAATAATTGGACGGAAGTGCTTCTTTGTGGGCAAACGTATGAATCTGATATAGGGTTCCTTGAGTCATGTAAACCTTCCATAAAACAGTATCCAATGATATATTATTATGGACAGTCTGTCAATGCCACTGGTACACCCAAATGGTTAATGGAGGTTGAACCACACTAAACCAAATTAGCCAGAGTGAAGGGAAGTTGACATGGAAGATAAATACAACTCCATCTATAATGCTACTTAGTGGTAACTGTTAAGCCTTTTCCTGGTCGATTAACAATGTCAATACTTAAGCCTGTCTAGAAGTTTGACTTCAGCCCACATTGACTTAAACAAATGAATACAATCTATATCCCAGACAACTACCCAGATGTATATTTGAATTCTAACATCATTGAAGGGGAATACAAAGTATAAATAAACTTCAAATTAGTTTACTCAGTATTCTTCAGCTTTTATATATGACACAACGGTGAGGAATGGATTTCAAAATGGAGAATGAAACTTAATGAAAGAAACATTTTATCTTCTTTCCTTTTTTCATTTTCGAATATTAACCCTTCAAATCAGACCAAATGTTCGTTCATTATCAATGAGAAATAAAGACTATCTCGTTGATTATCAGCAAGAAACAAAGGACCCATACATAGTAAAATCATTAATCATTTCACCCACAAAACTAAAATGATTGGTTTCAAAAGTTTTCCATAATATAAATCGTCCATCAATCATTAAATCACCAACAAAGTAACACCTTTACATAAAGATCCAGTGTCAAAAAATCAGTTCTAAATTATTTCCTCAACACTAAAGATCAAGTCATAAACTTTATCAACATTTTCCGTAAAAAAAAAAAAAAAAAAAACTCTATCATTTACTTTCAACTGAAAAGAAAACACAATCTATTCATAAGCATAAAAAGAGAAATACGAAGAACTAAGCATCAAAATTAATACCACAACAAAACAATTCCTAACTCTGTAACAAATAGTTCATCACCCTTTCTTCTTCACATCAACTAACAAGACATCTCAAAATTCCAAACTTCAATCAAAGCAAACAACAACCTAAGTTCCTTATCTAAAAAAATCACTAAAAAACAAAAAATATAAATAATAGAGTATAAATGAAAATTCAAACGAATTGAAGAAAATAACCTAATGAGATTTTTGGAAGTGATTCGGGGAGCCTTAATTGCAGCACCGATCAAACTACTACCGGTAATGTAAATTCCCCTACAAATGTAAAATAAACGGATTCAAACGTTAGGTTAACGGAAACGGAGAATCGGTTACGGAAAAGTGGAGGAGAAAAGGGGTTACCAAGCAGCGCCGAGAACGGAGACGCCAATTGAGATGGCGATACCGATAGCGGAAAAAGTGTAAGGAGAGATCTTAACGAGAGCTGCAGCCCAAGAACTGGAATGAGCCGCAATGATTGCTGCAGAGGCAGACATGGTGATGATTGTGTTCGTTCGTGTTGCGAAACTATACAATTGGAATTGGGGATCGGATCTCAGAGCTTGTGTTTTGTTAACCACGTACAGAGAGAGAAACAATAAAACGCAGTGCCGTTTTTCTATTGTGATTCTCAACTCAGAATAATGGATAATTTTCGACTAAATAATTGTTTTATAAATTATAAATACAAAATATAAATCATATTATTACTTCACATTTTGTATGATTATTTTAAAATTAATAATATGACATAGAAATGTATTAGCATTACCTTGAATGTTAATGTAAAATTGTCCATTAATTTTATTATTTTAAAGGTGAATATCAATTTATTCAAAACTACTTTATTGATCTAATCATTAAATTAATTATATTTATTGAATAAATTAAAATATTTGATACTTTATGGGAATGTTTGAAATGGTAAGGTCGACACGTATTTATTTTTGACTTAATAAGATAGTGAAGTTAATTCTTAAAATTAATCAATTTAATATGTCAATTTTATAGGTTGATAGTCTAAGATAAATTAGTAATATAATTAAGAGGCATTTTAAAAAAATAAAAATTAATGCACCTACTAATTAAAAAAAAAAAATTATATCTAAGATAACTTTTT
>JBBPBR010000005.1:51802893-51813396 GCA_037974775.1 Cicer pinnatifidum | reverse complement strand
GAAAAAGATAGATGGCGTGAATGAGACATGTATAAAAGGTATATCCATGAAAACTATATTATAGTTTGTCATCATGAAATAAAAGAAACTCATTTAAACCAAGAACAAAAAAAAATAAAAATGAAGTAACCAAAGTTTGGTTTCATTAATATCAAATTTTGATGTTATAGTTGTAGGTAGAGATCAATGGAGAGTAATGAAGTATCAAGAGTTGATAGTTTAAGAAGAGCAAATAGTTCCAACATATGGAGGAACAATAGTATGGATGTTTTTTCAACATCTGAACGTGAAAATGATGAAGAAGCACTTAAATGGGCTGCTATTGAGAGACTTCCTACATATTTAAGGATTAGAAGAAGCATAATCAATAATGAAGAAGGGAAAGGAAGAGAAGTTGATATCAAAAAGCTTGGATTGACAGAGAGAAAGATTCTTTTGGAAAGGCTTGTTAAAATTGCTGAAGAAGATAATGAGAAGTTCTTGTTGAAACTCAAGGAAAGAATGGATAGGTATCAAAAGAAATAAGTCTTAAGCCATTTGTGACTAGAAAATTTGGAAGATTTGAAACTGATTTGTTGATTTTTTATGCTTAGAATTATGATTGTTTTTGTTTAAACTAAATTTACAGAGTTGGACTTGATATTCCAACAGTTGAAGTCAGATTTGAGCATATAAATGTGGAAGCACAAGTTTATGTTGGAGGCAGAGCTTTACCTTCATTGCTCAATTTCTTTGTTAATGTGTTAGAGGTAAATTTCAACATGGCACTACCTGTTTTTTCTTTCTACACTTTTATTCGATTTATCTTTTTTTATTATTATTATTTTCTTATAAAATGACCTCTTTCTCCTTGTTAAGGGATTCTTAAATTATCTTCATATTCTTCCAAGTCCAAAGAAACCATTACATATCCTTCAGAATGTTAGTGGTATTATAAAGCCTCAAAGGTAAATTCAACACTTTTCTTATCTTTTTTGCAGTTTTAGATTCTCCGTATGTGACTGACACTAGACACGACACTGATGTAAATTTAAGAAAACATAAGTAATTAAATGTAATCATACGAGTCAATGTCGTATTAGTGTCAAACACTGTCTGAAACTGAACACACATTCAATCTGAAGTATCGGTGCTACAGTAGCTAGATATTTTCTTGTTCTGATTGATTAACTTTTTGCAGAATGACATTACTTTTGGGACCACCAGGCTCTGGAAAAACCACTTTGCTTTTGGCATTGGCTGGAAAACTTGAAAAAGATTTGAAAGTAAGAAACCAAATTTGTTAATTTTTATACTCTATTGATCATCAATCATAACTGTTGGATCACTAAAAATATTTGACTTCTGACTTGGAAGTCATAAAAAACATAATTCCGATTGGTTGACAATGCAAAATGTTTAACAGTGACACTGCATCAAAATTAATATCATTTGTAAGTAGTTGAATAATATTTGAATTATAATAACAAATTTTGATTGGTGATGAAACTTTAGCATTTTGGGAGAGTAACATACAATGGAGAAGGACTAGAAAAGTTTGTTCCACAAAGGATATCAGCTTATATAAGTCAACATGATAATCACATTGGAGAAATGACTGTTAGAGAAACACTAGCTTTCTCGGCAAGATGTCAAGGAGTTGGACATAATTATGGTAATGAAGTGCGAATGCACGAGTATCTTACTAGTTTTAAATAAATCCAAATCTTCACCTTAGTTTTGAATTTCACTACTTTTTAGAGATGTTGGCTGAATTGCTAAGAAGAGAGAAGGAAGCAAAGATTAAACCAGATCCTGATATTGATGCCTATATGAAGGTGAGAAAGAAAGTCTTTGAAATTCATGTTTGAAATTCTGAACACTTTGCATTGTAAGGAAGCTGCATTCTTTTGTTTCTGCTCATGTGATTCATTCAAAAATATGCAGGCAGCAGCACTAGAAGGACAGCAGGCGAGCGTTGTAACCGATTATATTCTGAAGGTAAGAGTCTAGTTTAATCAAATAGAGAAAATATTGATCAGTCAATCGCGAATTGCAGAAAATAATGCACTGTTCAAATTCCGTCATGGTACAATGTTTTAGCACTGCTATACTATAGTTTTTATTTAACTGACACTGATATAGGTAACTTGTAAAGCAATTTAAGATTTTATTTTTTTTGTAATTTCTCAAAATGTTACAGATTTTGGGACTTGAAATCTGTGCTGATATTATGGTAGGAGATGGAATGATACGAGGTATCTCAGGCGGGCAGAAAAAGAGAGTCACAACAGGTATTTTATAATTTGGTTTAAATATGATTTTCGTGTCCACGTAATTATAACATATTTTGGTTTTAGTCTCTCTAAGTTTTTTTTTTTAATTCAATCTATGCAAATTAAAAAACTGTTGTTTTTAGTCCCTGACTTATTGGACAACATGGCGTGATTTAATTGGGTCACGTATAACGTCAAGGACTAAAAGTAACAATTTTTGAATTTACAAGAACTAAATTCAAACAAAAAATCTTACAGAGATTGAAACTAAAATGTTGCGGGGACTAAAAATATATTTAAAGCTTTATAATTTATTAAAATCAACATGACTAAATCACAAAACTTGAAATTGAAATTTATAAGTAGGTTGATTGATTAAGTTATTTTTTTGGTGAAAAATGTAAAGGTGAGATGCTAGTTGGACCTATAAGAGTGTTGTTCATGGATGAGATATCAACTGGTTTGGATAGTTCAACAACTTTTCAAATAATCAGCTCAATCAGACAATCAATCCATATTCTGAATGGAACTGCACTTGTGTCATTGCTACAACCAGCACCAGAAACTTATGAACTATTTGATGATATAATACTTCTCACAGATGGACAAATTGTGTATCAAGGACCAAGAGAAAATGTGCTTGAGTTTTTTGAATCAATGGGATTCAAGTGTCCTGAAAGAAAAGGAGTTGCTGATTTCTTACAAGAAGTATGAGTTTGATTCATTCACTTTTAATTCACTTTTAATGCTCCTTTTAGAATTTCTTTTTTGTGTATCATTTGTACTTCAAATTAAAAGTATGTGCGGTGTTCGACACGACACTGACGGATATAGTTACATTCAATTTCTTTCATTTTATAAATTATTATTGATGTCAAAACGTATCAGTATATGTGGCAAAGTCATCTTCATAGTTTTTCTTTAATTTATTTAATGTTGATTTTGTTCTAATGTTATGAAATAGGTGACATCAAGGAAAGATCAATGGCAATATTGGGCAAATAAAGATGTACCTTACAGTTTTGTTACTGTCAAGGATTTTGCTGAAGCCTTTCAGATATTTCACATAGGTCAAAAACTTGGAGATGAACTAGCCAATCCTTTTGACAAGTCTAAATGCCATGCAAATATCTTGACAAAAAAGAAATATGGTGTTAACATGAAGGAGCTTCTGAAGGCTTGTGCTAGCAGAGAGTTTTTGCTTATGAAGAGAAATTCATTTGTCTACATATTCAAAGTCACTCAAGTAAGAAACATTCAAACTCTAATGTTGCTCTTGTCATCCTTTTTTCATCAATTTGTTTAGTCTTAAACCTCCAGATCCCAGGGGAAATGGCCTCTGACAATCTAGAGTTTGGTCGGAAGATAAAGAAAGTTTGATAAAAAAAAAATCATTTTAGTCAGAGTTTGAACTCGTCTGATTTGAAATGAATGGCATACAAATCGTGTTAAATTAATAGTGCTAAAGCGTAGCGGAATTTTAACAAACTGCTATTGTTCTACTATATATGATTTAGTACAAAGAGTTTGTCAAGTAATGTTTATATGAAAACAATATTGTCCATCACGGATCGTGAAAAACATCGATTTGTTTATATAGTGGCTATAGCATTAGCAGCAATGTAGCATGACAAAATTTGAATAAACTGTTATTTTTCACGGTGGCAACATTTTTTTATATAACCTTTTGATCTTCTTCTATATTTTTCTTGGTTCTTATATGAATGTCTTGTTCCTCTTTTTCAGCTTATTTATCTAGCTATCATGACAACAACATTGTTTCTAAGAACAAAGATGCATAAGAAAACTGTGAACGATGGAGGAACATACATGGGAGCACTATTCTTCACAGTCACAGTAGCAATGTTCAATGGAATATCAGAGCTAAATATGACAATCATGAAACTTCCTGTGTTTTACAAACAAAGAGATCTTCTATTTTATCCTTCATGGGCTTATTCACTTCCACCATGGATCCTCAAGATACCAATAACACTCATTGAAGTTGCCATTTGGGAAGCCATCACTTACTATGCAATTGGTTATGATCCAAATTTTGTAAGGCAAGAATAGACCACATCACAAATGATTAATTAAAAAAAATGAATCAGCGACGAAAAAATTGTTACAAAATTATACACAAATTTCAATTGTTTTTAGTAATCAATATTTATTTTGGAATCTAATGAGAAAATTTATTGGCAGGTTTTTAAAACAGTATTTGATAATCCTATGCATTAATCAGATGGCATCTTCACTATTTCGGATGATGGCAGCATTAGGAAGGGATGTTATAGTAGCAAACACTGTTGGAGCATTTGCTTTATTAATAGTTCTGGTTTTGGGAGGATTTGTGATTTCAAGAGGTACAAAATTGTAATGTATGCAATGAATCGAGTAAACCACCAATTTTGTCTCTGAACTTACACCTTTTCTCTTATTTCGTCCCTAATGTTTTGTCGCGTCCATCTCATTAGTCCTTCTTGTTATATATTGACAAAACATTAAGGACTATAACATAACAGATTTGACAAGATATTGGTGACTAACATGATAGATAAAGCAAGTTTTAGGGACTATTTAATATTTTCAATTACTTGAGGACGAAGTATGAGATAGCATGTATGTTCAGGGAGGAAATTGGTGGTTTAATTGCAATGAGTCTCTTTATATATACACTTTTTCTTTTATAGAAGCAATAAACCACTTTATTTTAAATGTGTTCTCTTGCATCAGAGGATGTACACAAATGGTTTATATGGGGATATTGGTCCTCACCACTGATGTATGGACAGAATGCTATAGCTGTGAATGAATTTCTTGGACATAGTTGGAGAAAGGTAACAACGCATCAGTACCCTTGGTTTCTAATAAGAGAAATTATATTTTGACTGACAAAATCGACAACAAAATAGTTGGTTAATGCAATTCAAATACGTGGTTAATTATGTTTAGTGATTATGCAGGTCACTCGTAATTCCAATGAAACATTAGGAGTTTTGATACTAAAAACTCGTGGTTTTTTCCCACAAGCTTATTGGTATTGGATTGGTGTAGGAGCATTGACTGGTTATGTTCTTCTGTATAACTTTTTGTTCACATTAGCTTTACAATATCTCAGCCGTGAGTACCATCTTTTATATCTTTTTTTGAGCTTCTAAACTTTACTTGAACCTCTTTTTCTGATCATTTGATATATATGTTGCATATACAGCATTCAGAAAGGATCAAGCAGGGTTATCTGAGGAGAAATTGCTAGAGAGAGATGGTTCAACAGATGAAGAATTTATTCAGTTACCTTCTCAAAAGAGCATTTCTGGTTTGTCCTTGAACTAATGTTATTAGATTCTTTATTTGAAGTTTGGTATTGAAGTTATAACACGTTGAATGTGATGACAAGACAGAAACAAGGATGGTAGATGAAGCAAGTAGAAGTGGAAGGAGGGGAATGGTTCTTCCTTTTCAACCTCTTTCCCTCACTTTTGATGAGATTAGATATGCTGTAGACATGCCACAGGTATTTTACATATTTTTAAGATGTTGTATTTCATAATTGCAATTAGCCTTTCTATTTGCATGTGATTGGTTGTATTTAAAATACAGGTGTTTGGCCTCTTTGGATTTACTTATTTGAGCTTATATATTAGTTTAAACAATTGTGAGAGTGTTTGAAAGTGCTTAAGGAAACAACTTATGACATGTCCATAAGTTGTTACAGCTTATTTCCATAAGTTTTCCATTTGGGATGGACAAGCCAATTTATATATCTAACACCATATTTTTCTGAATGATCAGCATTGCACCTAGTACTTTCATTTCATATATTTATGTTACTGCAATAGCGGAACTCTGTGATCAAATTTTGTGATCATATGAATATTTAGCCGAACTCTGATAAAATCTAGTGTGCTCTTTGTTTGCATTTTTCATACATTCTGATCTAACTTGTTCATACATTTTGACTGTTATATTGATTGTAGGAAATGAAAAGTCAAGGAGTTTTCGAAGATCGTCTCGAACTTTTGAAAGGTATCAGTGGTGCATTTAGGCCGGGAGTACTAACAGCTTTGATGGGTGTAAGTGGTGCTGGAAAGACTACTCTAATGGATGTTTTAGCTGGAAGGAAAACTGGTGGATATATTGAAGGAAACATAACAATATCTGGTTATCCAAAGAATCAAAAAACATTTGCTCGCATATCAGGATATTGCGAACAATTCGATATCCATTCACCTAATGTTACAGTGTATGAATCTTTGCTATATTCTGCATGGCTTCGGTTACCCCCGGAAGTTGATCAAGCTACCAGAAAGGTACATTTATGCTATAAGCACTTAACTAAGTTGTTTATCCAAACAGAATGCAAGACTAAGATTTGAACATCGCAATATTTCTCAGAGTGCATTGAACTAAATCAGTTTCTAAGTATTAGTAATCTCTTGGAAGCCTTTACTTTGGAGATATTATAGCTTATGAACTTGAACTCAATTTTTATGAGATGTAGATGTTTATTGAGGAAGTCATGGAGCTTGTAGAGCTTAACTCATTAAGAGAAGCACTTGTTGGATTGCCAGGCGAGAATGGACTTTCAACCGAACAACGCAAGAGACTTACAATTGCAGTTGAACTCGTAGCCAATCCGTCGATTATATTCATGGATGAACCAACCTCCGGCCTTGATGCTAGAGCTGCTGCAATTGTAATGAGAACAGTAAGGAACACCGTGGACACAGGACGTACCGTGGTGTGCACGATCCATCAGCCAAGTATTGATATATTTGATGCCTTTGATGAGGTAACAAACTTTACTACCATTTAGGTACATTTTTGTTTTAGCCTATTTGGTGCTAAAGTTCAAAGAGTTTATTAAGTTCTTAATTCAATCTCAACTTTTTCAGCTTCTACTTCTGAAATTGGGAGGTGAACAAATATATGCTGGTCCATTAGGCCGCCACTGTTCTCATTTGATTCAATACTTTGAGGTGAGTCTAATGTAAATGGTATATATTGAGCATACTAGTTGCTACTGTTGCATTGGCATATAAATGTTTAAATTTTTATATTCACTTAATGCATGAATACTATAGGCTATTGAAGGAGTTCCTAAGATCAAAGATGGTTATAATCCTGCAACTTGGATGTTGGAAGTTACATCAGCAGGATCAGAAGCAAATCTTAAGGTCAACTTCACTAATGTGTACAAAAACTCAGAACTATATAGGTCAGAATTCTTTCTTATAAGCTTATGTTTGATAAAATAACTACAAATGAACTATTGGTAAACATTAGCAATTCTATTCTATTCTATTTCTTTTTCATTTATTTATTTATATTTTGGTGTTTTAAATCAAGGCTGTTATAGCCTAAATTTTTGGAATTATGAGAATATATCACTAAGTTTAAGTTTATGATTTTTATGTGGTAGTGTTTAAATATTTTAATCAATTGGTTTTTTATACTTGTGATTGTTTAGGAGAAACAAACAATTGATCCAAGAGCTAAGTATACATCCTCAACATTCAAAGGATTTATACTTTGATACTCAATATTCACAAACCATGGTGACACAATGTAAAGCTTGTCTATGGAAACAACATTTATCATATTGGAGGAACACATCATACACAGCAGTTAGGCTCCTATTTACCACACTAATAGCTTTCTTGTTTGGTGTCATATTTTGGAACATTGGCTTGAAAAGGTATGTGCAAAAAGTAAACAATACATTGACATAAATACTAAGAAAATATGAAAATGAAATTCAAAACAATTGTATTACCTACGAAGCTCTGACACAGACATCACTAAAACACTTGACACATTTACTAATTGAACGTAACCACATATGTCCGGGTCAGACATTTGTCGACACTAACACGTAATGAACACTCAACACACTTTCAATTTAAAGTTTCAGTACTACATATTGTATTACCATAATTTAATGAAAATCACAGGAGAAAGGAGCAAGATCTTTTCAATGCAATGGGTTCAATGTATGCTTCTGTCATCTTTATTGGAGTACAAAATGGTGCCTCAGTGCAACCTATAATAGCAGTTGAGAGAACTGTATTTTATAGAGAAAGAGCTGCTGGAATGTATTCTGCTTTGCCTTATGCACTTGCACAAGTAAAGCAACAACTTCAACTCATGCAATTTTTTGAGTAGAAAAAGTGATATGCATTTGTTTTAAAACCAATTAGATCTTGTCTGTTAGATGAATATCAAACTGACTCGTAGTCTGAGATGTATTTTAAAACTAATTTTGTAAAATCAGAATACGAGTTGTTCAATCTTCATCCAATTATCAAGATTCATTGACCTTTGAATGCATGTTTTTCCAGACTGCAGAGAATCCATGTCTAACAAATAGTTTAAGTATGATCTAATGGTTGAGCTCAACTATTTTATTGTAATTGTAGGTTATTATAGAGCTTCCTCACATATTGGCTCAAACCTTGATATATGGTATTATAGTATATGCCATGATGGGATTGGATTGGACAACATCAAAATTCTTGTGGTATCTTTTTTTCATGTACTTCACATTCTTGTACTACACTTTCTATGGTATGATGACCATGGCCATCAGTCCCAACCCACATGTGGCTGCCATATTGTCCAGTGCTTTCTATGCAATATGGAGCCTTTTCTCAGGCTTTGTTATTCCCTTATCTGTAAGTTACAACCTTGACATCTTTAGATTCTTCTTGTATGGTTATAGTTTATTACTATGAAGCTCTCTCACAGACCCAAACATTGGATATCATACTACAAAGGCACCAATAATAATTTAAGAAATAGAAGTTATTAAATGTAGCCACATATGTCGATATCATGTCAAGCATTGACACATATTGTACACCAAATACGTCTTCAATATGAAGTGTCAGTGCTACAGTTAATAAAAAATTTAAGAAATATATATATAACTTTGACATGAGTTATTATTATTATTACTATTATTGTACTCACCAAGACTTGGATCTTCTCCATCCTCTTACCGGTCTATCATTTCCAGTTGAATATCAGTTGTTAGACTAATCTAACAGCATAGAGTTTTGATCTTTATTTGTTAGATTAGTCCGACAGTTGATATTTCACTAGAGAGACAAAACGGCTACATATTATAAACTATTTATTTTTTTGACATCTTTTTGTTTAATGCATGACATAAACTAACATTTGAAAATTGATTTATAACAATGACAGAGAATACCAATATGGTGGAAGTGGTATTATTGGGTTTGTCCGGTTGCATGGACATTGTATGGATTGGTGGCTTCACAATATGGTGACAACATGGACACACTTGAGAATGGTCAAAGTGTTGAAGAATTTGTGAGGAGTTACTTTGGTTTTGAACATGACTTCTTAGGAGTGGTTGCAATTGTTGTGGCTGGTTTCTCAGTGTTGTTTGCACTTGTCTTTACCTTAAGCATCAAAGTATTCAACTTCCAAAAAAGATGAAAATCACTTCAAATATGATTCTTTGGCAAATAAATAGCATGAGGAAGTACAAAGGGCATTCATCTAAATGCAGGAATTAGTATTTTTAGTATTAGAATTTTATTTATTTATGCTACCACTTAGCATGTATATCAAAAAAATTACCCTTATGTAAAACTAGCTTATACATTTTACCATTTTTTTTAATGAAAAGACATATCTATCTATCTATTATATATATTTAAAACAGAACTCCGAATGTCACCTCACCTCTGAATGCCACCTCATCCCCCGAATGCCACCTCACCCCTCCGAATGCCACCTATACAAATATTTCTCACATCAAACAAAAAGCTGACATGCACCTCTCCTCTTTTCTCCTCTCTCAATCATGCTCTCAATACCTAATCTCCTTTAATCCTACTCTATTTTTTCCTCTTTTTCCACAATTTCTTTCATACCTCTAAAATCTATTTGATAAAATTATTTTATAATAAATTTTTAAATTATAAAATTATTTTAAATTATTTATAATTTATAAATTATTTTATAATCTGATAATAATTTATAATTTATATTATTATCAAATTATTTGATAAGTTATTTTATAATAAATTTATAAATTATTTTATAATATTATTAGTCATTTACCAATGGTAATAATTTATAATATTAATTATTAAATTCAATAAAAAAACCGATTAATGACTCCTAAATATCGACATAAATGTTTTTTTATCTAATAATATTATTTTATAATAAATTTATAAATTATAAAATTATTTATAATATATTTATA
>JBBPBR010000005.1:51778521-51792013 GCA_037974775.1 Cicer pinnatifidum | reverse complement strand
TAATAATAATAATAATGGGAGATTATGTCACTTTGATTTATCATTTGAAATAATAAATCACTTGGAAGTTCAAAATCAAGAGGACAAAATGTCATATAGTTTTTAGTGCACGTAACATAAATTCAATTCTATCTTTATTTTCACTTTTCCCTTATCCCAAAACTTTCAACTCTTATTAATTCCCTTCTATAAATACCACAAACATGAAAATAGCACACAAAATTCTAGAGCAACATAAATTATGCTCAAGGTTTATTATTCACATTAATAACATATACTTTTGTATATATAAGATAAATTAATGAAGAGAAATGACACTAAAATATGGAGAAACCATTGCATTGATGTTTTCACAAAATCTGAACGTGAAGATGATGAAAAAACTTTGAAGTGTGTTGCAATAGAAAGAGTTCTTAAACGTGCATGCTTTAGGAGAAGTGTAGAGACCAAAGATGAAGGTAAAGAAAAAGAAATTGAGACTATGCAACTTGAATTGGGAGAGAAAAGGGATTTGCTAGATAGACTTGTGAAAATTGCTGAAGAAGATAATGAAAAGTTCTTATTGAAAATTAGAGAAAGAATGGACAGGTATATAATTTCATATATAGATTCCATTTTGATTAGCTTTTACCTTATGGAATTTATTTGGGAAAATAGGATTATTAATGATTAGTACTTAGGTGAAAATAAATTATTTTAGGCTCATAGATCTTTTCGAAGAAATTTAATTGAAAGAGATTTTGAAATCCCTTGTTTATGTAAAGATCTTGTTGTTGTTGTCTAAGTAATCTGTAAGTATCTCTGAAAACGCTCTTTCAGCGGTGAAGCATAAAGTGTCGTTGAGCTGGGACTACTCTCGCCAGTTCTAAATATAAAAAAAAGTTGAGTCAATAAAAATTGATGTATTTAGTCCAAAATTCGATCGGATAGATCAATTTTTGTTAACTCAACTTTATCTTATATAAAGAACCATAGATAGTTATGTTCTTTTTGACGAGAAATTTGTCTAATCAGACTCTTGATATAATTCATGAATCACACCACCAATTTGAAACAGAAGTTTTTGTGTATTGAGCTTCGTATGCAACAATCTTGAGAACCACATCAAAATAATTGAAATGTTTTAGTCTTTTGAAAACATCCTTTTTCTGAAGCATTGACTTTGAAGATTTGATTGAAATATCTTGTTCTTTCAAACTAATCTTGCACAGAGTTGGACTGGAACTTCCAACAATAGAAGTTCCATTTGAGGACATAAATGTGGACGCACAAGTTTAGATTGGAAGCAGAGCATTGCCTACATTACTTAACTTCTTTGTAAATGTGATAGAGGTAGTTAATTCAATACTGCGCATAATGTTTCTCCTTTATTCATTGGATTGTATCTGATTGATTATTCATTCTATGCTGCTTTTTTTTTGTTTGTTTAGGGGTTTTTGAATTATGTTCAAATAATTCCAAGTCCAAAGAAACAGTTACCTATCCTTCAGAATGTTAGTGGAATCATAAAGCCTAGAAGGTGAGATAAAGAAATTTTATTTGTTTTTCATTTTGTGTTTTATTTATATTCTAAAGCACAGACACAGACACCAGACATGACACTGACAAGTTGACACCGATAATAATTTTGAAAAATAGAATTAATTGAATGTAACCACATGCGTCAGTGTCGAATACCGGACACACTTCATTGGAAGTGTTGAACACCTAGATATTTTCTTGTTCTGATGATGGACTTTTTGCAGAATGACATTGCATTTAGGGCCACCAGGCTCTGGTAAGACAACTTTGCTTTTGGCCTTGGCTGGAAAACTTGGTAAAGATTTAGAAGTAAGAAAACCAAATTTGTAAGTAGTTGAATAATATTTGAATTACAATAACTAATTTTGATTGGTGATGAAACTTCAGCATTTTGGGAGAGTAACATATAATGGAGAAGGACTAGAAGAGTTTGTTCCACAAAGGATATCAGCTTATATAAGTCAATATGATAATCACATTGGTGAAATGACTGTCAGAGAAACACTAGCTTTCTCAGCAAGATGTCAAGGAGTTGGACATAATTACGGTAATGAAATGCGAATGCATGGGTGTCTTACTAGTTTAAAATAAATTCAAATCTTCTAAATGGATCATAATCATAGTTGAATTTCACAACTATACAGAAATGTTGACTGAACTACTGAGAAGAGAGAAGGAAGCAATGATTGAACCAGATTCTGATATTAATGCCTTTATGAAGGTAATAATTAAAGTTTAAAACTAGGTTTTAAATTCTTATGTTTTAAAAGTGGTGAACATGTTGCACTATGAAGAAGTTGCATTATTTATTAACTAGTAATCAATTATGTCTAAAATACGTAGGAAGCAGCAATAGAAGGACAACAAACCAGTGTGGTCATTGACTACATTCTCAAGGTAATGGTCCAAGTTCATGAGATATAATTAGAAGAACGTATTTTTTCAAAAAAAATGGGGAAGATGAATATTATTATAAATTAATCTGACATTAATGACCGTTGTACAACAGTTTCTAAGGAGATTTGATTTTCGTTCATTGAAGTTACAAGATCATACTGATTCACCAAATATAGTTGACTTGTGAAACAAGAAAAGGTTTTAATTTCCTCCTTGGTGAAATGTGGCAGATTTTACGACTTGAATTTTGTGCTGACATAATGGTAGGAGATCAAATGATAAGAGGTATCTCGGGAGGGGAGAAAAAGCGACTCACTATAGGTAAATTTTACTCCCTCTAGAATGAAATATAAGCATAAAGGATAATTAAAAATTAATGTATCTGGTTTAAATAATGTATTTGGTCTTAATTTAAGACACATACATTAACTTTTCAGTTATTCTTTTTGCTTACATTTCATTCCAGATGAAGTATTTGACTAGAAAAACATGACAAAGAAACTTAAAACCTTAATTTGAAACTTATAATAAGGCTGATTGATTAATAATTTTTGGTGAAAGTGAGATGCTGGTTGGACCTATAAAGGTGTCATTCATGGATGAGATATCAAATGGTTTGGACAGTTCAACAACTTTTCAGATAGTCAGCTCAATAAAGCAATCTGTCCATATTCTAAATGGAACTGCACTTGTGTCATTGCTACAACCAGCACCAGAAACATATGAATTATTTGATGATATAATACTTCTCACAGATGGACAAATTGTGTATCAAGGACGAAGAGAAAATGTACTTCAGTTTTTTGAATCAATGGGATTCAAGTGTCCTGAAAGAAAAGGAGTAGCTGATTTCTTACAAGAAGTATGAGTTTGATTCATTCACTTTTAATCTTCCTTTTAAAAACATGGTCTCTTTTTTATTAATATGTAGTTAATAGTTTTGTTGTCATGTTATGAAATAGGTGACATCAAGAAAAGATCAATGGCAATATTGGGCATGTAAAGATAAGAGCTTGTGCTAGCAGAGAGTTATTGCTTATGAGGTGAAATACGTTTGTCTACATATTCAAAGCCACCCAAGTGAGTAACATCAAGCACTGATACGTTTTATATTGGCCGAAATCCGTGATCAAATATCATATTCGTGTGTTTTTTATTTGCGCTTTTTCATATCTATTTTCTTTTGAACTTATATAGCTGCTCGAACAGTTTCTTGTGTCATTAAGCAAGTCTTGTTCATCTTTCTCAGCTTACTTATTTAGCTACCTTGACGACGACATTATTTCTATGAAAGAAGATGTACCACTCTACCATTGAAGATGCAGAAACTTACATGGGAGCACTATTCTTCACAGTCACAGTAGCAATGTTCAATGGAATATCAGAGCTAAATATGACAATCATGAAACTTCCTGTGTTTTACAAGCAAAGAGACCTTCTTTTCTATCCTTCATGGGCTTATTCACTTCCGCCATGGATCCTGAAAATACCAATAACACTTGTAGAGGTTGCCATTTGGGAATGCATATCTTACTATGCCATTGGCTATGATCCAAACATTGGAAGGCAAGAACAAACTAAATCAAATTTCCTTATCTAAGGCCCCATTCAGGGGTGGTTTTTGGTTTTATTTTTTGAAATTTTTAAAAACCAAATCTAGTTTTAGTTTTGAGTTTCAGTTCTTTTTTGAAACTAATGAGCAATCTGATTGGCAGGTTTTTTAAACAGTTCTTGGTAATCCTATGCATTAATCAGATGGCTTCCGCATTATTTCGGTTTATGGCAGCATTAGGAAGGGATATTGTAGTAGCAAACACATTTGGAACATTTTCGCCACTTGCAGTTACAGTTTTGGATGGAATTGTTATTTCAAGAGGTAAGAAAATTGCAGTTTAACTATGAACTTGACTAATGTAATGAATTTTTCTTATGATATAGCTGTTCTTTTTCATTTAAGAATGTGTACAAGATAGGAAAATGATAATGTAACTTTAAAATTTGCTGATGAATTCGATTTTTCTTATGATAACATTGTATTTGTGCATTAGAGGATGTGAACAAATGGTTTTTGTGGGGTTATTGGTCGTCACCGTCGATGTATGGACAAAATGCTATTGCTGTGAATGAATTTCTTGGCCATAGTTGGAGAAAGGTAACCAAAACTTGTTGTTTTTAATGGTTAAGAAATTCATGAGCTTTTGAATGATATTTTTATGTAAGATAAATTTCCTTGAATTTTGCAGGTTAAGCCTGATTCAAATGAAACCTTGGGAGTATTGATACTAAAATCTCGCGGATTTTTTCCATAAGCTTATTGGTATTCGATTGGAATTGGAGCTTTGATTGGTTATGTTTTTCTATTTAATTTTCTCTTTGCATTGTCTTAGTGGTAAGTACATTGATCTTCGTCTCTCATTTTATGATGTGAGCTTTACTTGAACTTTTTTTCCTGATCACATAATTTTTTATCATTGGATATGTTATTGTTTCCTTTGCAGCATTCAGAAAGGATCAAGCAGGCTTATCCCAAGAGAAATTGCAAGAGAGAAATGCTTCAACAGCTGAAGAGTTCATTCAATCACAAACACAAAAGAGCTCTTCTGGTGAGTCCTTTAGCTCATAAGATATAGTTAATCTATTTGTAGCTAAAAAATTTGTATTCAAACCATAACATAATTATTTTGATGAAAAATCAGATACAAAGGTGGATGAAGTTGATCTATCATCCAAGTCATATACCGAAAGAGTTGGCAAAAACAAAGCTAACAGTAGTGGAAGAAGAGGCATGGTTCTTCCTTTTGAACCTTTATCCCTCACTTTTGATGATATCAGATATTCTGTTGACATGCCACCGGTACATTACTTATTTTTAAGATATACTTATGATGTGAATTAATTATTCTAGTTACAAGGTCACAGTGAGAAGCTCTTTTCATCAACAATATTTCCATGATTTTGTGTGTCTAAGCATTTCTCATCAATCTTCTATCCCAACTTCCTTAAAGGGAAAAAAGGAATGGAGAATCAAACTTAAAATTGTCATAACATTTTGAGTCTATTATTTTTTTTGTATGACTCATAAAATTGTACAGTTCACGGGTAATCTTGTAAACTGAAATGTAGTATTTAAAAATTAGTTGTAATTTGTAACCATAAGCTTGAATAATAGAAAGGAACTACAGTCATTCTACAGTCGAAGATGTAGACACAATTAGAGAACTTCGTAATCAGACCTTGTTTGTTTTTTGTCTACGTTTTTCGTATTTGCTTCTTTTGAACCAGGGTTGTTGTTTTATTCTAACACATCTTAATTGTAGGAACTGAAAAGTCAAGGAGTTTGTGAGGATCGTCTTGAACTTTTGAAGGGTGTTAGTGGTGCTTTTAGACCAGGAGTGCTAACAGCTCTAATGGGTGTAAGTGGTGCTGGAAAGACTACTTTACTTGATGTTTTAGCTGGAAGAAAAACTAGTGGATATATTGAAGGAAGCATCACAATATCTGGCTATCCAAAGAGTCAAAAAACGTTTCCTCGGATATCAGGATATTGCGAACAATTCGATATCCACTCGCCCAATGTTACAGTCTATGAATCTTTGGTATATTCTGCATGGCTTTGTTTATCCCCTGAAGTCGATCGTGCAACTAGAAGGGTACAATTATCTTCTTTCTAACTTAGAGGCATGAACGTCGTGTTTTAAATATAGATTTTGTTTTTTGTTACTAAAATAGCTTAATAATAAACACTTATGCTATAAGCACTTAATCAAGTTGTTTATTCAAACAAGACTTTAAACTGAGATTTAAACACTGTAAGATTGCTCAGAGTGCATTGAACTAAATCGGTTGCAGACTGTTAGTTATCTTTTAGAAGTCTTTAAGTCTAGAGACGTGATAGCTCATTAAATTTAACTATATTTTATGTGATGCAGATGTTCGATGAGGAAGTTATGGAACTTGTAGAGCTTAACTCATTAAGACAAGCACTTGTTGGATTGCCAGGGGAGAATGGACTTTCAACTGAACAACACAAGAGGCTTACAATTGCAGTTGAACTAGTTGCCAATCCGTCGATAATATTCATGGACGAACCAACCTCCGGCCTTGATGCTAGAGCAGCTGCAATTGTAACGAGAACAGTAAGGAACACTGTGGACACCGGACGTACTGTGGTGTGCACGATCCATCAGCCAAGTATCGACATATTTGACGCTTTTGATGAGGTAAGAACTCTCAGTCTCACCATTTTGTTTTAAGTACTACATATTGAAGAATTAAGTGCTTCAATATCAACTTTTTCAGATGCTACTTCTGAAGTTAGGAGGGGAGCAGATATATGCCGGTCCAATAGGCGGCCATTGTTCCAATCTGATCCAGTACTTTGAGGTGAGTAAAGTGTAAATGAGATTGAGCATATTAGTATAGCTTCTATAGTATTGGCATATTCACTTAAGTGCATAAATACTACAGGCTATTGAAGGAGTTCCTAAGATCAAAGATGGTTATAATCCTGCAACTTGGATGTTGGAAGTTACATCAGCTAGAAAAGAGGCAAATCTTAAGGTCAATTTCACTGATGTGTACAAAAACTCAGAACTACATCGGTTAGTCTCCTAGATTACACTTCAATGTGCTTCATTAACATAATAAACAACAAATATTGGAGACAACTAATTATTTTTTTTCACCTTATCTAACCTAATATGCATATATTTCTCACTGAAATTTATGATTTTTTTAGGAGAAACAAACAATTAATCCAGGAGCTTAGTTTTCCTTGTCAAGGTTCAAAAGATCTATACTTTGATGCTCAATATTCAGACATTTGTAGCACAATGTATAGCTTGTCTATGGAAACAACATTTATCATATTGGAGGAATACATCATATACAGCAGTTAGACTCCTATTTACTATAATGACAGGTTTATTGTTTGGCCTGATTTTTTGGGATGTTGGCTTGAAAAGGTATATGAAAATTGATGCATTACATTGACACAGTATATAACTAAAGCATGAAAAATGAAATTCAAAACAAAATCCTTACCATGTTAAATGATTGATAGTCACAGGAGAAAGGAGCAAGATCTATTCAATGCAATGGGATCAATGTATGCTGCTGTTACCTTCATAGGGGTTGTAAATGGTGCCTCAGTGCAACCAATAGTAGCAATTGAGAGAACAGTCTTCTATAGAGAAAGAGCTGCAGGGATGTATTCAGCTTTGCCATATGCTCTTGCACAAGTATTACTCCATTGTTAATTTTCATGCTTATCACTACTCTAGATGAATTGGCAAATGGTTATTGGGCTATTAACACAATTAATGGAGTAATGGAATGTTAGAACAAATCCAATTCTTAAAGAAAACATATAAATAAACGTATAAAAAAAACGCAATGATTGATAACAGAGTTTGGTCATACACACAAGAATACAGTGATTGATCACGAAATTTGGCCAATTGTGCCTATATCTCTGACATCAGAGTTGTTGTTGTAATTTTCCTATTGTGCAATACTTAGGGTTAAACAGTACAAGTTGTGTTTAAATAATCCACTATGCTATGCTCGAGCGTCTATTCACTTATCAGTAAATAATTTTTTGACTCAACCTTATATGTAAATATGAGTCATATGCAAGATGGACAATCAATAAATAATAGACAAAAATTAAGAGATATGGGTCGAGTTCACTTAACCAATCATTCAATGGAAGAGTTGTCAAGGACTAATGAAATTGAGTTGCGGAACTCAATAATTTTTTATTATGTATTGCAGGTTATTATAGAGCTTCCCCACATCTTGGTTCAGGCTCTTGTATATGGGATCATAGTATATGCCATGATGGGATTTGAGTGGACAACATCAAAAGTTTTGTGGAATCTCTTCTTCACCTACTTTAGTTTCTTATATTGTACCTACTATGGTATGATGTCAATGGCCATAACTCCAAATCCACATGTTGCTGGCATATTATCCACCTCATTCTATGCAATATGGTGCCTTTTCTCAGGCTTCATCATTCCCTTATCTGTAAGTTACAACTAACAACCTTTCTTACCATCTATTTTCACAAATGACATCAACTATCAAGTGTCATTTTAATGCTAATTATTTGACTTTGTAACTAAAATTGTAAAAAATACTGAACCGCTAAACCAAACTACGTCGGAAAAAAAAACCAAATTGTGATGTGCAGTTCACAAACCGAACTGAACCAGTTCATCTAGTTTAGGTTCGTGAACGATCTGTCACTGTTCAGTTATTTTCAGTATAGTTCGGTTTAGCAGTTTTTAAGTATTTTTAAATAGTCTTAATAACTAGTACAGTTCGATTTTTGGTTTTTTTAAGAGTCCTGCTATTAGTTAATAATGGCAATTCAATATAGATCAGTTCAAAAGAATCAGTTTGGTTCTTCGAAAAGATATATAGTTCATTTTTTGTATATGTAATTTTGGTTCAGTTCGGAAATACATAGTTGGTGTACCGAACCTTTATACCAGTTCAGTTTGGAACAGACTATTAATAGTTCGATTCAGTTTATGGAACTGTTACTGTTCAATTTGGTTCTTTTACTTCCTGAACAGAGTTCAAATTCTTTTGGAGACAATTACAAAATGGCAATTAGTACCACTTTAATAAATAATAAAATCAAATGAACTAACTTTGAAAATTGATTTATAACAATGACAGAGAATACCAATATGGTGGAAGTGGTATTATTGGGTTTGTCCTGTTGCATGGACATTGTATGGATTGGTGGCTTCACAATATGGTGACAACATGGACACACTTGAGAATGGTCAAAGGGTTGAAGAATTTGTGAGGAGTTACTTTGGTTTTGAACATGACTTCCTAGGAGTGGTTGCAATTGTTGTGGCTAGTTTCTCAGTGTTGTTTGCACTCATCTTCACCTTTGGTATCAAAGCATTCAACTTGCAAAAAAGATGAAATCAATGCAATGCTTATCTTCTAAAACTTTAATCCAACCATAGGAAACATGGCTCTCATATACTCAATGTAAGGATTAATCTAAAGCCATACATGAATGAAGAACCCCATGTAACTATATTAGGCATAAATTAATAATTTGATTAAAATAAATTAATTAAATGTAATTAAAATGTCGGTGTTGACATATGTCAGATCAGAGGTGCCGGGCTAGATAAATTCTTGCCTTTTGGATTTGTGATGAACATGCACAAGTGGAGTATGGTTGCAAAGATTGATGACCAAAGCACAAGTGGAGTATGAAAAGGGAGCAAGCAACGAACACATGCATAATGATATATATGATGATACTAGAGAATGATGACATTACACATTAAGACAAGCATAAAAGAAACAAGAATCTTAGTGAAATATTGCTAGGGCCTAGTTAAAATCTCCTAAGTGGGGGAAATATAACATTATACTAATTATGTCCTCCCAAAATGAAAGCTGCAATGCCTCAAATAACACGTACAAGGAAAAGTAAGATAAGTCAATTATGGATATGAAGAAGAGAAATCGATTAGGCAATGATGACCAACGTGGAGAACCTTTGACACTTGATCAAGATTCTAAGTATATTCTCTTTTCTATTTATCAAAGTTCTTATGCCGACTCAACAAGTAACAATGGTATAACCGCCTTCATGGTTACCCTTTTTACGAAATTCTACTATAAAAGTGTGGCATTCACCAAAAATAATATAAACATTCATTTTTACTGAAATTGCTTTGTGGTGTTTCACCGTTAATAGTCTAACACTAACCAACTCCAACCACCTTTGAAGTTTCACTAGTGTAATGATTTGTGGGTCATTACTCATTATAGTGCATAAAAAATCATCCATAATCACAAAATTTGAAGATACAAATCAATTTTTAGCCTCAATTTGAAAAGAGATTTTTTTTTCATTACTAATTTTTGTCACCTTGTGCTAGAAGACTAAGTGAACAACAACTTAGTCTAAAATAATAGAAAATGAAAAACTCAAAGCAAAAAACACAAAATGTTAACGAACTTCGGCCAAACTCAAGGCCAGAGGTCTCACTATCTTCACCTGTTCGACCTTGTCTGTTTATAATTATCGATGAGTCATTCTCAACACTATCAATAATTAGTTATGCAATAATCTTTGTATCAAGGGAAGCCTATTTGTGGCATCAACCTTTGTATAAAAGGAAGCTTAGACAAGCACTCTATAAACTAAATCAAGAGGCAGGTGATGCTAGGAATCTTGAGAAAATCTAGAGATAGTGCTTCTAGTTGGTCTGAAAAGACCTTGATTAATATTTAGCCAAGAGAGCCAAAAAAAAGAACACTCAACTCAAAAAGCAGATGAAATCGGTATTCTTGAAGAATCTAGAGATTTCATTTCTAGTAAATTTGGAGAAGCTTGAAACAATAATCTACTTAGAAAAGCTTTAAAAATACTCAAAGTCTGAAAATATGGAGTTAAAATTATTTTAGTGTATTAAGTCTCTGACTCTACAAGGATGAAATCTTTTTGTAAGAGGATAAGTAAATGTAGAACCAATTGTTGTAAATTATTATAAAATATTTGTGTGTTTTTCTTCTCCCCTATCACTTTATTTTGTGTCTAAGATCTTTTTTACTTAGTTATTTTAAGAGTTAAATAAGATTTTAATCTCTATAAAATTTAACTATTTTATTTTTAGTCCTTATAAAAATTTAATCAACTTTTAGTTTCATAAAAATTTTCCTTTTCATTTAATGTCCTAGATTTTAAACCAACTATTATGAATTAAATATTATTTTTTAAGTATTTTATGCTTAAAAATTCATATTTAATTTATCGTTTGTTAAAAATTTTAAATTGTTCAAAAATTCAAAAAATACACAGTATTTAATATAAAATCAGATACTAAAAATAAAATTTTTTAATAGACTAAAAGTTAATAAAAAATTTTATAAGGACTAAAAATTTATTAAATTTTTATTTTTAAAACAAAGATAAATATTTTATAAATAACTAATTAAAAATTAAAAAGTTTGAAATAATCAGCACAATTCAACCGTGTGTTTTCTAATATCTTTATGGCAGTCCTAAACATGTTTAGAGTATATCATCATACATGATCTCGTATTTTCGGAGCGCCAAAACAAAAAAATCGTAGTTAAAAAATAGTTAAAAAAATTATATCAAAGTTTGAATAATCAACTTTTGTCCTACTAAATTATAGGCTGGAGATTTAAAGTTCACCTTTTTTTGTTTTTTCTTTTTTAATGTTGAGCCCTTTTATATAAAAATAATAATGATTGTTTATTTTTAGAATATATAAATTGTTGGACTCTTGAGTTTAAATATATAAAAAGATATTTAACTAATAGGCAGTACACTATTTAAATTTGCATAGAACACTCAAAATTTGATAATGACCATACTTAGATGTATCAATATGATTATATATATCTATTTATAATATATTAAAATAAATGTTTAATTTTATTGAATAATACATCACAAACTTATTAATGACATCATTTATGTCTTTATATGTCATATTTTATATGTCTCTACAATTTAGGTCAAATTTCAATAAAAATTTTGCATTTCACGTATCATAAACATATATATTGAGAATCCACACACTTAACTTTCTCGCGACAATAATTAATTGGAAATAAAAAAACATTATATCTAATATTATCTCTTATAATCATTCTTTCAGTTGTTTCTTTTAAGTTTTGATGGACAACACATTTTAGATATACAAAGTTTTATTGCTTATGCAACATTAAATCCTTCACGATTTCTCAATTCTCACTCAAATATTAATGAGAAATGTGAAATTGTGTAACATATTTGTTGACTTCCTCAACTGAGTCAAAGCTTATATTGAAACCATTTTATTTATCAAAGTAATGTTATCTATCTTCTATTCTTCCTCTTATTTTATCTATGTATCAATGAAAAATGTGAAATTATGTAACCTCTTTGATGACTTCCTTAGCTGATCAAAGCATATGTTTAATAAATTTTCTTTCTTCACTTAATTTTATAAATCTTCTCTAATATGATTTCATATGTCTTTCAGTTCTAATCTAATATGATTTCTCAATTCTCATCCAAAAATAACAATGGAAAATGCGAAATTATGTAACCTATTCGGTGACTTCATCAACTAGGTCAAAGTTTATGTTTAGGTCATTTTCTTTTTCCATTTAATTTTACCTATCTTCTATTTTTCCTTTTTTTTTTATCTATGTCTTTCAATTCCAATCTAATATGGACAACTTGATTTATTTTGGTTACAAATCATTTGTTTTTCTTTAACTAATATTTGTTTGGGTCCATGGAACCTTTTGAATTCTTAAACCACAAAATGACTTTTCTTAACTGGATTTTGTCATTTTCAATTCCTTTATTCTTTTAGAATTTTAGTTCAACAATATATAATATAGATAATTGGATATAGACAAATACTATAATTCACTTTAGGTAGACAAGAGATTACACGGTCAAATGACATAAAAAATTTGTTTTGCTAGACGTTCGACCATAAACATTATCTCAATGGCATATGAGAATATGGTTTATCACAATTTTGTTTACGGTTCACACCAATAACTCATTCCAACAATATTCTTTTGGCTGAATGTTTGTATAAAAAATAATAAATAAATTTTAGAAATAGCGAAAACAAGATAACTCATCAACAAAAACGAGATGAAGAAATAACAAACAATTAAAAAAAAATAAAATTAGTCTCTAAAAAAACTAACATTATCTCTAAAAAATAATTAGTATCTATTTTATACTATACCATAACTTTGCATATATCTATAATTAAAAAACTAACAATAAAAAATATAACTGTTAACAAACTTAATTCCATATTAAGTTAATATTGATAATTCATTACATATAAATACATGAAGTATTTTAATTATATTTTAATAATTAAAATGTAACAACTATCTTAAATGACCCAGTATATAATTAAAACATAATCATCATAATATAATTTTATAATTCTATAATTAAAATTAACAATAAAAAATGTAACTATTGTAACAAATTTAATTTCATATTAATTACTCTTAATAATTCGTTACATATAAATAT
>JBBPBR010000005.1:51738465-51760800 GCA_037974775.1 Cicer pinnatifidum | reverse complement strand
AAATCAATAAATTTTACATGTGTTTCAAATTTTTATTTATCATATATTATGTAAACAACATAATTTCTGTTTTTTTTTTATAATAAATCTATAATAACACTTATTTTACTAATCTATATTGTAAACATAATATAAATATATTTATAATATCATATATTTTACTAATCTATATTTAAAATATATAAAATACTAACTTAATATTGGCTAGTGTCTAACTTGAAACTTTCACAGAGCTGACAACTCTTAGAAGTAAAGACAATATATCACCACTGTGAAAATAAAAATTCAATAATATTAATTAAATAAATAACTTCAAATCAAAAATAAAATTAAAAAACTAAATATATAATATAAACTTACCAAAATTCAAGATAGTAAAGAAAAACTTGGAGAAATAATGTTTGTAGAGAGAAGGTGGAGAGAAAATTTAGAAAGAAGGTTTAGAGAGAAGGTTTAGAGAGAAGGTAAAAGTGAAAAATGATAAGAGGAGTAGATGAATATTTATAGAAAATGGTTGATCATTTGTGGCTGCCAAAGCAGCCACAAAAGCCAACTGTACAAAATCCTTTGTGGCGGCTTTAACGGTCAGAAATTAAGTCATTTGTAGCAGCCTTTACTCTCACAAATGGTTGATTTAGTGGTTGCAAAAGCCCTCACAAAAGACTCCAATTTCAGCTGAATTTTGAAGACTTTTTCCGTCACAAATAAAGACCAATTTGAATTTTTGTATTTGTGAGGTCTTTTCGATCACTAATTTGTAAGAGTTTTTTTCGGGCACAAAATATTTATGAAGTTGGCCACAAATAAAGGTATTTCTTGTAGTGAATTATAATAATAATAATAATAATAATAATAATAATAATAATAATAATAATAATAATAATAATAATAATAATAATAATAATAATAATAATAATAATAATAATAATAATAATAATAATAATAATAATTTGTCCATCTTAAAAGTTTTTAAAGGAAAAAATATTAATGCGAAACTTTGAATATAAAGAATTGTGCTTTTTGTCGCCTTATTCTGTGTAGTTTTCGTAGTTACACTGTGTTGCCTTTTTCCTCTTATTGGATCATATCATAGAACGGTCTGTGTTGGGACTTGGGGATAAACAAAGAGGACGGAAAATTTGATTTTATACTTTTACAATTAAACTTACATCTTTTTATTTAAATTTTTGTATCCTTTAACTTACTATTATATTTTTAAAGGATATAGTAAAAACTAACACAAATTTGAAAATGTGTATCTAGAAAATTTGAATGTTTTTTAGGTAACAATTTAATTATTGGAAAATTTGGTAAGGGGTGTGATTTTAGAATATATTTTTTTTTTACCTTTATTTGAATGAAAATGAAATAGGCAAAATTAAATTTTTAACATTTTGAGAGAGTATAAATCTAATTGTGGGATACAAAATTCAGTTTTCTGATTTCTGCCAATTTAAAAACTGATTTTTTTATAAGTTGTTTTTAGAAATTTGCCGGGCCTATGGGCCTTACATGAAACGGGATAAATCAACATTATTCGATAAGAGAATTGTTAAATGTACCTCTACAAATGGTATTGTACCTTATATGGAATTGTTAAGTGTAATAACTAATAACCCTTATTTGAGCATATATGTGTATAACTAGGATGAGTTTTGCCTTTCTCACACACGATTAATTTTTTGGAAAAATATATATTATTTCCTGTTTTTTTTATTGATATTGAAATTTAGATTTTTATCTTTGTTATGAAAATAGATTGACAAATTTCTTATTATGATTGAAATTTAAGTCTTTATTTCCGTCTTAATGTTGCGTCAATTCATATACATAAAATTATTAATTTAAATGTCATTTAATATATCTAATATAATAAAATAAAAAACTAAGATTGTATATTTTTTAGATATGAGATTAAAATTTATAATATATAAAAAATAATAATAAACAAAATGGATTAGTATGTATAACAAAAAAATTTAAATAGTAATAATTTTACTAGTGAAACATGTTTAAGTAATTTTGAGGAAAATCTATATTTGGACTCCGTTAAAGCGAGTTTTTCCCGTCAAAATCAAGACGAGTTTGGGTGGATACTCCAAAAAAAAAATTATTTGTAACCAACTTTAAAAGCATTAATGTCGACTTCCAAAAGAACCTCGCAAACTATTAACAAGAAAAGCTCTCACAAATTGTAAAATTCAAATTTGTTGTTATTACTGACAACATAAATCCTCGAAAACCTTGTGAGAGTTTTTCCGCAATAAAATTAATTGTTGGATTTTGTGGGATTGCCACAAATTTGTTACCGACTAGATTGCCACAAATTATCTACTCCTTTGTTTTCTTATATATATCATCACACTTTATTTTTCTCATTTTTCTTTATTTTAAATTTCTCTCTAAAAAATTCTACTTCTCATTTTCTCTCTTCATATCTTACTTCTATCTTCCCTCTAAATTTTATAATTTTTTTATAAATATCATTTTTAATATTAATTTATTCTGTATTGCTTTAGTTTTTTAAATATTTATTCATTATTTTTTATAAATGTATTCATTTATATATATATATATATATATATAAATTCATTTTAATAATTTTTATTTTAAAATTTTCTCATTTGTGATATCTTAAATCGACACTAATAGACACTTTTTCAACTGCTTTAAAGTTTATGATAGACTAAACGGTTACAAAAAGCACATTAGTCTAAAACATAAAATAAATATCTGTGGATTTTCACAAATGTTTGTGACTTGCTCGTATGTGAGATATTTTGCCATCACAAACATGTGTTTTGTGACATTTTTTGATGGTTTGTGAAGATATTTAGCCACTACAAATAATCAATTTCTTATACTCGGAGTAGTGTTGTTGTGGAGAAGAGGTGTTGGTACGATCGATGACATTAATGGCTAACATATGTTTGTTGGAATGGAAATAGAGTGTGTTAAATATTTGTCCTAGATTCGGTTTTTTAGTTGAGAAGGTAGAAACAAAAATTTAGTTGTCTTAGATTAATATACTAATCCACTCTCTTGTCTTCAAAGTGTTTAAATGTTTTAGTGTTGTCTTGAGCGTTGACTTCATGTTTTGACTGGAACTGGAACTAGAAGCATGAAAATTGGGAAAAGAAAATTAGTGTTGGGGATTGATTGTACGGAATAAGGTGTGTGTTAGCATTTCATGTTGTTCTATTATGTGTTTGGAAAATTTCACACACAAACTTATGAATTTACATGACAACACATACTATAAATAAAAATAGATAAAAAGAATGTAAATTAATCTTCACAATCTCAATAACCTCCGGAAACTCTAAATGAATTATTTTAAGTTGAATTTGGGTGTTCCAATTATCAAATTCCAAAACATTAGAATATTTATCTCTTTTTTCTATGCATTGAAATTTTATATTTTGAAATTTGAAAAATAATAACAATAAAAGTAGTTGCAGAAAAATTAAGAGAAAATAATTTACTCGTGCATAAATTATTTTTCTTTAATCTCATTATGCTACTAACAATTTTTGAAAGTTAAAAATAATTGTCTAAGTCTTTTTAGAATAACAATGCATGAAATTTGGAAAACAAATAATGCTCTTGTGTTTTTGCGTGTAAAATTATTCCTTGTTTCGAATTATTCTTTACATTTGGAATCAAGTTTTTTTTTTATTATGTGGATCTCTTAGTGTCATCAATGTGGATGATTTCTATTTCTAAGTCTATCGATGGCTCTCAGAGGTGTTTCTATGAGGTCTTGTTTGAGATTCTCAATTAATATATTAATATATGTGAAAGATTTTTACAAGAAATTAGTACTTGAAATGTAATTTGGGATGAAGTGTGGGCTCAAGATTCATCTTCAATTTATTTATAAAAAAAAAAAATAGTTAGTTAATTTGTAATGCTAATATTTTTTATAATCAAAATTGAAGATGCTCGTGAAGAATTGAAACAGAAAATATAAAATAGTAAATTGCTTAATTCAAATTGAAGAAATTAGAGAATGAATACTTTATCTATGCATTATCAAATATTAATATTAGTTTTAATTAAAGTAGTAGATTGAATTAGTAACTACGTTTCAGTCTAATTGTAAAAACTTGAATTTGGTCAAATTTAGAGAACTTGTAAGGTGGTGCCGCTATATAAGGCAAACTCCCTAACTTATGAAATCATATTTTGAAGATATTGCTATTTTGTGAGGCTTTGCTCTCTAGAGTTTGTAAAATAATTCACTTTGAACTTATTAAGGGTGTTGATCCTTGTAGTGTTTTTTTTTTTTGCTTATCAACTCTTAGATTGTTTTGTCATTATATTATTGGTTCCTTTTGTTGAATTATAATTTCCAATTTCTTTTACATCAAACTCTAATATATAAATTTTACCAATTTTTTGTGTTTAATAACATGCGATCATATATTGAGTTTTACATAGATTGACATATTCGTTCACCTAGTTTTGGAATCGCATGATTATAAGTTTTGTAGCTTGGCTTATTGTGTTCTCCAGCAAAACATGATTAAAAGTGATTCATGACAAAGTTAATCATACTAAATAGTCTCAATGGATTAAAATTTATGTCATCTTGACATTCACTTAACTAGTCCTAACATATTTTGATTATTAGTCAATATAGTTCATCTAATAAGTAAAATAGTCTCAATGGATTAAGATTTTGGTCTTTGATCGACTACTTCTAACCCAATTTGGTTATTAGCCAATGTAGTTGATCTAATAAGTGCAAATTTTTTAATGAATTAAGATTTTGGTCATTTTAGTATTCACTCGATTTATTGTAATTCATTTTTGTTCTTAGCCAATGAACTTCATCCAATATAAAAAATAGTTTAAATGATTAAGATTTTGGTCATACCTCTTCTAATTCTAATTCCTTTTGATTCTTAGGTTCAAGCAATAAATAAAATAATCTCAATAGACTTATATTTTAGTCTTCACAAGACTATTTCTAATATACTAGTGTTTAGCCAGTTTAACATTTAACTTAAACGAGTTAAACTATCCACCAAAAAAAAAAGTATAAAATAGACTTTGACATGTTTGAATATTTTCAAATAAAATTAATTTTGATTCTAACATTAATTCAAATTTGAACCTAGAATTTTGAAAGAATAAGTTCTAAATTTTATAGTCCAGTTTGGACTCGCTAAGGTTAAAATCATGTTTGAATTTAAAAAGTAAAAATTTTAATTTTAAATTAAAATTAATTAAAAAAGAAAAATTAATTTTGCTCAATATCTTATAATTAATTTTGAATACTACAAAAATGAAACAAAAAGATACACACTTTGTCTTATATTACTCCAATGGCAAATATAAAAAAAATTTAATCAAATTAAATTTATATATGTACGACATACATCAATTTTTTTAATCTTATTTATTTGATAACTAACATATGAAGTACTTATTTTAATACTTTTGGATGATGTAAGATGTGTTTGTCGATCTCGTGTGGTAGTTTTATTTCCTCAATTATAAAAAAACAAAAAAATCACATGTCATTTATTGACCATATAAAAACATTTTTCAATGTTTTTCTTACCTTGTCCGAAGACTTAGAAGGGTCGTTTCAGTTTCATATACACCCTTTCGATTCTTTCATTCCTAAATTCCTCTGTTTTTTTTCCCCTTTCTCTTGTGCTTCTCTCGTTTCGCTTTCTACACTTCCACCTTTTCTCTTCCTTCTTTTCTTCTCAAAGTTTCTCTGCAAAAACTCGTGTCTTTTGCAACTTTTACTTCTCAGTTTCATAAACACTCATCAAGCTTCTTCATTTTTTTCACTACCCATCAATTTTGTTTCTGTCACCATGTCTCAAACTAACTGGGAAGCTGATAAGATGTAAGTGTTGTTGTATTTTTCATTTTTATTATTTTTTTCAGTTTTTGAAAATGGGTTTATTTTTATGCTCAATTTTGATTTTTGATGATTTGGGTTATGATTTTTTATGTTTTAGTGATTTGGGGTTGGTTTATTTCATTCAAGTTTGGTTATTTGTATGTTGATTTTTAATGAATGTGTGAGAATTTTTTGATGGGTATGTTAGGGTTTTGTTTTTTTTTTAGCTTATGTAAGTAAAAGGGGTTTCTTTACATTGAATGGAATTTTCATTTTTGGTTGTTGAGCTCTTTGATTCCTGCATTTGGGTTGTTGATATTGATGCAAAGATCTAAGCTTTGGTTTTCTTATGAGATTTCAGGCTAGATGTTTACATTCATGATTACCTAGTGAAGAGGGATTTGAAAGCTTCAGCTCAAGCTTTTCAAGCTGAAGGAAAAGTGTCCTCTGACCCTGTTGGTGAGTTAGCAAGAAGCTGAAAAGTTCGATTTGGTGTTTCTGTTTTGTTCATTTTATTATTTTTGATTTTTTTGTAATGGTGATGTGGGATTGATTGCAGCTATTGATGCACCGGGAGGATTTTTGTTCGAGTGGTGGTCGGTTTTCTGGGACATATTTATTGCCAGGACAAACGAGAAGCACTCGGAAGTTGCCGCATCATATATCGAGGTTGGTTGGAAAATCTGTGTTGTTTTCTTTTCTGTATTTAGCTTCCTCATAGTATGGTGAATCTGAGTTGGGTGGTTGTTGTAGACGTTCGGCAAATAAAACACGGTGGTGAGCTGGACTAGTAGTCGGTTACCTTTTTCGCTGTATCTATTGGTGTTTTTTTAAATAAGGAAGTTTGTATACTTGCATTTTGCAACTTCCAAATTGTGGATCGTTACTAATGAATGATTTTTTTCTTTTTGTAATGTTTAGCTGTTAGGGGAAGTTGGGATCGTTTCTTAAGAATCATTTTTTATTAGACAGGATCCTAGAAAGAAGTTAATTCTTTAATTACTTCTGACTAGGTCACCGGCAGTATGATTTCAAAAAATATCTTGTTTGCACATTGTTTGTCTACTCGTGATTATGATTATGTAGTGGTTTTTGATGTCTTCATTTTTTACTTATTAAATCATAAATTGCACTGAGAAAACTGTTTTCTGAATTGTCCTGTAAAACTGCGATGGCAACTCAACTTCAAAGTTTTTATTTTTTTATTCTGTACTTGACGTTCCTTTGGTTTGTAAAACACTGTTGCAGACGCAGTTAATTAAGGCTAGGGAGCAACAACAGCAGCAACAACAACAACAGCAGCCACAACCTCAGCAGTCACAACATCAACAGCAGCAGCAGCAACAACAACAAATGCAGATGCAACAGATGTTGTTACAGAGGCATGCTCAGCAGCAGCAACAGCAGCAGCAACAACAACAGCAGCAACAGCAGCAGCAGCAGCAGCAGCAACAACAGCAGCAACAACAGCAGCAGTCACAGCATCAACAGCAACAGCAACAGCAGCAGCAACAGCAGGGTAGGGATAGGGCTCATCTCTTGAATGGTGGTGGTACGAATGGGTTAGTTGGAAACCCTAGCACTGCAAATGCAATAGCAACAAAGATGTATGAAGACAGGTTAAAACTTCCCCTTCAAAGGGATTCTTTAGAAGATGCTGCAATGAAGGTGTACATGGATGTTCTGGTTGTCTAGTTATAAGAAGAACTATTGATCTTATGATGTATATATATTCATGGCTATCTTATGGTATTTTGTACAGCAAAGATTTGGAGACCAACTCTTGGACCCAAATCATCCCTCAATATTGAAGTCATCTGCAGCTAGTGGCCAGCCGTCTGGGTGATTTTCTTTAGAACTTAGCCTATCGCTTTTTTCTTTTAATCTTTAAATTAAATTTGCATGATTCATGCCTCAAAACCAAAGGTAGTAATGCTTGGTCTGTCTTTTCCTGTGGGTTTGATCCGAAATAGTAAAAATTGATTACTTAATCAATGTGAAAACAAAGAAAATCTTGTATGGATGGTAATTTTGGGTAAAGTCCAAGTCCTACATTGAAAAGTGATAAGGTCTGAAGAAAGTTTATATAGAGTGACATTCCTCACCTTACAAGCTGGTTTTGTAAGGTTGAGTTAGACCCTATATGAAAATCTAATAACCGTTGTAAGTTTGTAACAACAAGATTGTCCTCTTTGTATAGGAGGATGAGCACTGAAAGTTTGGCAATTATTTGAATTGGGACCACTCCTTCCATGACCTTGAAGAATAAGATATTTTTTTATTTTATTATTTTTAATAATTTTGATTGATATGTGAAAGCATCACTATGATAATTGACATCCCAACTATGTTGGCACCTCAGCTACCACCAAATTTATAATTTTGATATGTGCATTCAATTAATTCTCTAATTCTATTAGCACATGGTATTCTTTATAGCTATGAATGTTGACTGTAATAGTACAAAACTCATCAATTTCAGGCAAGTTTTGCATGGTGCTGCCGGTGCAATGTCTCCACAAATTCAAGCTCGTAGTCAGCAACTACCAGGGTCTACTCCGGTATGCTATCTTAAAACTGTTGTCACAACCTCTTAAAAACTGTTCTCACTACCTCTTAATATATTTCTTATCAGCTCTTTTTCCTAACTCGCCATTTGAAATCAGGATATAAAAAGTGAGATTAATCCTGTTCTAAATCCCAGAGTTGCGGGTCCTGAAGGATCTTTGATGGCAATTCCTGGTATTCCTTCATCGAGTTCTTACTCTAATGTAACTGGTTTCTGTTATTAATTCCAAAACTGGTTTGCAAGCATGTTATGGGATTTGTTTTCCTTGAATTCTGTTTGTTGCAATTTATTCATTACTTCATTGGGTGACGATATTTCTGGATTTAATGTGAAGGCATTATGATGTTTTGCAATTATCCGTGCTCACAGATTAAGTTAACAAGAGATTTTTGTGTGTCAGGATCAAATCAAGGTGGCAACAATTTGACTTTGAAAGGGTGGCCACTCACAGTGAGTAATCCTTTTATTTTAATATTTATTTAAATTAAATATTATAGTTGGTTGACCTGATTTAACAACGTCATTTCGGCATTAGGGATTGGAGCAACTTCGTACTGGTTTACTCCATCAACAAAAACCTTTCATGCAGACTCCACAGCCTTTTCATCAACTTCCTATGTTGACACCACAGCATCAACAACAGCTTATGTTAGCACAGCAAAACCTGGCATCACCTTCTGCAAGTGATGATAGTAGAAGACTCAGAATGCTACTGAATAATCGGAATATGGGCGTAGGTAAGGATGGTCTTTCAAATCCTGTTGGTGATGTAGTATCAAATGTTGGATCGCCACTTCAAGCAGGCGGTCCTCCTTTTTCTCGTGGTGATACTGATATGCTAATGAAGGTGCTTGTTCTTGCAATTTTTCTTCTCATCTTCATTTAGGATCTTGCATTTTTTATCGAACTGCCCCTTTTTTAAAATTCTTAGATTGCGTGATGTTTCCTGAGTTGAAAAGTTTTTGTTTGTGTAGTTGAAACTGGCTCAGTTACAACATCAACAACAGCAGAATTCCAATCCACAACAGCAACAACTTCAACAGCATGCTCTTTCAAATCAACAATCTCAGTCTTCAAATCATAACATGCATCAGCAAGATAAAGTAGGGGGAGGTGGTGGCAGTGTTAATGCCGACGGTAGCATGTCAAACTCCTTTAGAGGAAATGATCAGGTCAGTCATTTTACAGTGTCCACTTTCCCATGCATGATTTCTCGGTTTCCTAAACCTTATGGAATCATTGGTTCGTGTACCAATAAATATCATCTGAATCGTAAAGTAACACATACCTATTGACTATTCAACACTTAGTGAACAATTAGTGACTTTCAATTGTCCACAATTAAGTTCTCTTGTAAATTTATTTAAATTTGAATTTTCATGCTTACTTGTCTCATGTGACTGAATTGGTCGAGTACAAGTATTATAAATGTAATTTCTTTAACCTCAAGTTTTCTGAAATTGAGTTATGGGGAAGTGATTTTGTGAAGTCCTTCAATACTCAATTATATGATGATCTATTAAGTAAAGCAACAGCAGAATTGTTTTTCTTTTTGAATTTAACAATGGTACATTGCAACTTCAACTACTTGCTTGATTCATTGAATGTGTTTTCCTTTTTAGTTATCGTTTTTAGGCTATTTGTGTTTTTCCTATAATATCCTTTACTATTATTATCATCTCATTTCACCTATTTTCTCTCTGCAATAAATATCTAAGAGTATTATTGACAAAACAATAGTTAATGTTTCATTAAACTTTGAAGACGACAAGTAAATAGAGACAAAATTCTTCTACAAAAGCGACAGTTAAAAAAGAACAAAGAGAGTATTTGTTTCTATTTTTTTAAAATCATAAGCATAAATTTCTGTCCCTGAATTTGACACGCTTTTGATGAAATGGGTTCCTAACATTTTGTTCTGAATGAACTTTAAGGTTTCGAAAAACCAGACTGGAAGAAAGAGAAAGCAGCCTGTATCATCTTCTGGTCCTGCCAATAGCACAGGAACAGCTAATACAGCAGGCCCATCACCAAGTTCGGCACCCTCAACTCCCTCAACTCATACGCCTGGTGATGTGATATCAATGCCTTCTATACCTCACAATGGTAGTTCTTCTAAGCCATTAATGATGTTCGGCACTGATGGCACTGGAACTCTTACCTCACCTTCAAACCAATTGGTGAGTGGCTCTTCTATGCAATTTCATTTCAATTAATGGAAGGAATAATAAGTTCCTTGCATGTAGACTCATTGCCATTCCGTTTTGGCAGTGGGATGATAAGGATATTGAATTGCAGGCAGATGTGGACCGCTTTGTGGAAGATGGATCTCTTGATGACAATGTTGAGTCTTTTTTATCGCATGATGATACAGACCCTAGAGATCCAGTTGGCCGTATGGATGTAAGCAAAGGTGCAGTAAACACCAATATTTTATCCATCATAATTGTTTTTGCCATTACCTGTGTAAAATAGTTTCGCTGGTATATATACATGTTAAGTTTATCTCATTAAAATTTTATGTATTAATGGTAGATTATTATGTGTTGAATGTAGGAGTTATGCTATAGGGATCAACTTACATTGGTTAACACTATAATAACTTTTTTTTTAAATGCATATTTTATAAAACTAGCTGTCGAATTGAAAATTTATATCTTAAAAATCATTCGTGTAAATTTTTACATAAATCTATATTTAGCTTATATGTTATTCAAATACATCAAGATTAACGGTGTTCAATAAAAACGCAAGACGTTAATCTTGATGTATCTTAATAACATCTAAAATGATTTTAGATTTTTGTAAATATTTATAAAGATGATCTATATGATATAACTTTCAATCCAACGGTGAGTTATGTAAAATATGTATCTTGTAAAAAGTTATTGAGCGGTGTAACATTACATAACCTAAATGTTACACCAGTGTATCTATCGAGGAACAGCCCCAAATAAAATGGCCATATAATTCACACCAACCACCTAACTTACGCCTAGGACTAGACTTTTAAAGCCTGGATAAACATATGCGTCCCAATAACATTAAATATTCACTGATAATTTAGGCGAGGGACTTGGTCCCAAAAACTACCTCAAGCGGTGAGGATAGTCCAAACCTTTTAAGAACTACTTTGGCCATATCTCTAAACGATGTGAGGCCTCAACAAAATTGATAAACATACAACAATAGAGTACTTTCAGAGTTCATTAGCTCCGACACAATTTTCTCCCAACCATTCTATTTGAACGATATTATTAAGGAAGAAAGAGCTATAATCTTTTGTATACGAAGATGTAATGTTGCTTTTAAATTTATTGACTTAACTTAAAAGGAGACTCATTTTGAAACTGAGTGTAATAGTTTGCTTTATTTCCAGGTTTTACATTTTCTGAAGTAAATTCGGTTCGTGCAAGCACAAGCAAAGTCGTTTGTTCCCATTTCTCATCCGACGGAAAATTGCTTGCAAGTGGTGGACATGACAAAAAGGTTAGTTAGGTCATTTGATAGAACTCAGAATTTTAATGGAAGATAAAGGTATATTATTTCTTAAAATTCAGAGTAGTATCTCTTATAATGATGAGATTAGGAGAGGGTGCAGAAAGAAAAACTAAACCAGAGTTCTAAGAACTCCTAAACCAGAGTTCTATGATTTCTCAAAACTAGCAGTGAACGTGTGTAATTGACCTGCTTGAAAGTTGGAAAATCAAATCCAGAACTTTTGTATCATTTATTCTGTTTATAATTATATATTTAGTATGGATTGATGTCTCGTGTTTTTTCATTATGCAGGCCGTTTTATGGTACACAGATTCTCTAAAGCAGAAAGCAACTCTTGAAGAGCATTCGTCTTTAATCACAGATGTCCGTTTCAGTCCAAGCATGCCTCGTCTTGCAACATCTTCGTATGACAAAACTGTTCGAGTTTGGGATGTTGAGAATGTTAGTTGATTTTGTTTGTTTTCTGAAAATCTTGTGCAACTTTTGAGAATCTGTTTCTGTAGATTCTATATCTATATTTGAAGTAACTTAACTGTGCAGTTAAATAGTATTTTTTCTGCCCGTGAAATGTGCTTCATCCGACATTGTGAAAATACGTCTTATTGAAAGTATGTAACTGATACAATAAAAATAGGAAACTTATTTATATGCTTGTTGTTACTTTTGAAACCCAGATAAAAGTAACATCTTTCCTAGTGAGCTAATTTTTTTTTTAATATATGATTTATGGTATGTTTAGAAGTAACATCAATGTTTTGTTTACTGATATAAGATTTCCTAAACATGGTTGATCGAAATAATGATGTGGTGTGCTTTGTAGATGCTTAGGTAGAAATGTTTTCTAATTTATTTTGTTATAAAAACGTTAATTTGGATGGGTTGTGTGTTTTTTTTTCTTTGTTATTCTACATTAGCTAATATGTAATTACCAATGCAGCCTGGATATTCACTTCGGACCTTTACTGGCCATTCTGCATCGGTTATGTCACTAGACTTTCACCCTAATAAGGATGACCTTATCTGCTCTTGTGATTTTGACGGCGAGATAAGATATTGGAGTATTAACAATGGAAGTTGTGCTAGAGTGTCAAAGGTAGTATTTCAGCATTATCTTACTTCATTCACATTTCTGTGTTAGTTGTTGTGTACTTCCTCTGTTTCCTTTTTATTTGTCGTTTTTAAAGTAGTATTAATTATTGTTTTGACAAAATTATCCCTAACTATTTATTGCAGATAGTAATCTGTGGATTGAGATAATAAATAGTTAAAGTTACTGTAGAAAAAGGATAGATAATTGCATCAAAAGTAGCAAATTTAATGGTTTCCTTGGTATGTGTAAATGAACATAAAACAATTAAAAATCAATGGAGGTAGTATTGAGGTGGAGGAGTATTCATTTCAGTTTTGAAAAATTGATGATTTTGTTTTTTCTTACCAATTAGGGTGGCACTGCACAGATGAGATTTCAACCTCGGCTAGGGAGATACCTTGCTGCAGCTGCAGAGAACGTTGTCTCTATACTTGATGTCGAGACACAAGCATGCCGATATTCACTAAAGGTTGGTTAAAAACAAAATTTTAAGTCTCTTATTAGGACAAATTCTTTCAATAAAATATGCATTTCTTCTTGAGTCTGAAACATTCTTCATTCCCTCGGGTATTCTCTACTCATACTTTTTCAATAAGAATTAAATGCTTCTGACAGTGTTATATATATTTTTTTGGTCTTAATTCTCTGATTTCTTGGGGGAAAATGTCTTGGTAATTCCAAGTTTCAAATACTTCTGACAGTGTTCTATATATATTTGTCTTAATCCTCCAATTTCCTGGGGAAAAAGGTCCTGGAAATTCCGAGTTTGGCCATGTGTAAGTAAAGCTTGACCAAGATTGTTTCTGTCAGGTTCAAACTCGAGTACTTTTGACTGATTCTTCTATAACTGAATTTATTAAACTACTTAAACCCAATTATTTGGTTTTCTAACAGTACTATATATGTATAATGTATTACCAGACAACTCTATAGCTTGGATATTTTGTCTTGGTCACTTAATTGTGATGTTATGTTACTCACTAATCTAGCAATTGTTGACTTTTTCATACTCTTCCTAAGAACATGTTGATTTTATTGTTTGGTATATGTTTCTATGAATTGTAGGGTCACACAAAGTCGATACATTCTGTGTGTTGGGATCCTTCTGGAGAGTTCCTGGCATCTGTGAGCGAGGACTCTGTCAGGGTTTGGACTCTTGGATCTGGGAGTGAAGGGGAATGTGTTCATGAGCTTAGCTGTAACGGCAATAAGTTTCATTCGTGTGTTTTCCATCCAACGTATTCTTCGTTGCTGGTCATTGGCTGTTACCAGGCAAGTCTGCATCCTTTTTATTTCCTTTCCTTTTGAGTATGTTTGGAGTCCCTATTTTTTGGAATGGATTTATTTGTAAATGAAGCTTATATCTTGTTTGGATTGACAACTTAATCAAGTAGTTATAGCATAAGCATTAATCTTAAAGTTTCTAAGGTAGCATTTGAATCTGATCCATAAAAATTCATACTATATGATCTACAGTCATTGGAGCTGTGGAACATGACCGAAAACAAGACGATGACTCTATCAGCTCACGATGGTCTTATTGCTGCGTTGGCGGTTTCAACTGTAAATGGTTTGGTTGCTTCAGCCAGTCATGACAAGTTTGTCAAGCTCTGGAAGTGAAGTGTGACCTGGCTGCTGTACTATTTATGTCTACAATACAAGGTTGTTTATTTTTATTTTTATTTTTTTTATCAGTGTTGATTAATAACATGCTTGTACTTTATGTCCCCTTTTAATGTTGATTGATCAACCAACCTCCCTCTTTTTTTCTATGTAACATTACATTTTAATTAACCTTTGTAATATTATTGACACCATTCTTCACTATTGTTTACTTGGAGATTTCTTCTGTTGTATCATCAAACAGGACATTATATAATATTATAATTGTTGTATCTTTATCTTTTTCTCTTCTCTCTTCTGGTTAGTGCTGATCCAGTCTCATTACTCATGTGGCAATCTAATTTTGTTTGATATTATTTGTACGTGTATAATTAATTATATATATGTTGAAATATCGATCTTTATTTTCACACTTTGTGGAGAGATCAGTTCAAACATTTTTCTCTCCAGCTCTATTTATTTCTTCTTCGTTTTAGAAGAGGATGACTTGAGTTCATTTTTTGTTCTGAAATAATTCATCATTTTTACTGTGCTTTAATTTAAATAAATTCGATTTTTGCTTTTATGACATTTTGTTGTCTAAAGATGACATTTTGTTTGCCGTTTTAGTACAATGTTTTTTTTTGTCTCATTACGTTGTTTGTTTCGTTTATAATGATAGATTAATTTGATCAAAATTTCATAAATTCAATTGATAATTTGAGCGTTGTCAATATTGCATATTTAAAAATATGAGTATCTTTAATTGTCAAATTTATAAGTATTTTGTGGTGATATACTATTAACATGAATGTTAGAAGAATATTTGTATATTTATTCTTTTTGTTTTTAATGAATTTATATTATTTTTGATTGATATATTTTTTTAATTTAAATAAATAAATATCGATTGTTTTTAATTATAAAAAGAAAATATTGGTCTTCATGTTGATTGATATATTGTTTAGATGTGATGTGTAGTTGAAGTATGCTTTCATAAGTTTGTTTGTGGCTTGTATTAATTTCTATTGTGAATCAAAATCCTTAAAATTGACTGAATTAATTTCTCTCTAAATCTTCACCATTAACCCTATGAGCATTTCTCTCAAATACCTTTCGTTCTTTTGGACCAAAGAGGAGGAAAATGCAACTGTAAGGAGTGGATCAATTTTCATGGCAGTCCATCCTATTAGTCTATAATTATTCTCTAGGGCTTAAATATTTTTTTGAACTCCAAATTCCTAGAAAGGGTCATATGAGAGATTAAAAACTAATTATGTTTGTTAAATATAACAAGCAGAAATAAATTAAAATCTCTAGAATCAAAATACACATGCCCATTTTTATTGCTAAAGTATATTCCTTAGTGAAGGTGTGGAGTCTCTGGTGAAAAATAAATCTAATCTAATTTAGTTTTTTTTTTTTTTTAAACATAGTTTCTTTGTCTTAATCCTTAGGTTTTAAGGAAATATGGACCATAGTAATTAAAAAATCACTAATAGTTAAGTTAGTAAAGTAAGATCAAAGTTTATTCTCATCATGGATGGGAATTTGGATGCCATCAAATTGACATATCCTCAATCCTAATACTGTACAAACTCTTATTATCCTTTCAATTATCCTTTCTTTTTAAAATTATTAATAAAGTTTGATCCTCTATTGTACTATTTTTTTCTCCAAATTAATTATTTGATTAATTATACACACAAAATTATGAGAAAGTTTATACATCTTAGAAGTTGAATGATTGAAAATTGGTATTGTTGTTTTGTCATAAAAAAAAAAAATAATCTCAATTATCTCATAAATCTATTAATTAATTGTAATTGATCACTATTCATTGATAATTAACATGCAAAGGACAACCCATCTTAATATATGTAGTTAAAACAACATATTAATTTAAATAAATAATAACTTGAAATATAACTAGAATGTACACGCCATTTTATAGTATAAGATCTATCAAAAGTTATAGAAGAAACTTTAGTTATTCGTTGTGATTAGAAATGTCAAATTAGCTGAAATGGTCCAGCCCACACATAAATGATAAATGAGTGTTGTAATGTACACATCCCTACCTGTACCTCTCATCCCTCCCCTCATAGAAAATACCATATTGTCTCTAATATTATTTATAAGAAACCTTAAAAAAATTTCACCAATTTTCTTTAAAAGTTTGAATTGTTCAAATCACATATTTGCATAAGTTTGAACCTTTGAAACCAAAAAATAAGATAAACTTCAAAGCTTTGAAAGTTTCGAAACATTAATTTTTTAATTCTTCAAAAGTTTCCACGTGAAACTTTCAAAGTTAATTTTTTCTAAATATTTGAAACTTTTGAAAGTTTCCATGAACATGAAACTTTTAAAATGCATAAACCTTTGAAACTTTTTAACAATTTAAAACTTTATAATAATTTCGAAAGTTTCATGACATCTAAAAAATTGTATCTCAAAACTTTGATATTTATCAAAAGTTTCGAAATTTATAAAATTTATTTTACATTAACACTAAATATCAATTAAATTGAATTTTTATTAATTTAGTTGAACCAAATTAATAATTTATGTGTATATTTTTTAAAGTCAATATATTTAAATATAATTTTGTTAATAATTTTTAAACTATTATCGTTAAAGTTTTTCCTATTATTTTTTTTCTTTTTCAAAAATGACGTGGAGATAATAAAATAGGCCCACTCGAAGTTTAATGGGCTAGTCCATTCCTGAGCTAACTGGACTTGACAAAAAAAGGCCTAATTTTTTTAGGACACGACTCACATCTCATCTCTAGGATCACCCATATGAAAATCTAAACTCTTGTGTATAAGACCACCTGTTTCTTGACACCGTGTACACCTATTAGTAGTATCGGAACCAACATCATGACTAGGACCAGGACCAACATTAGCATCATGAGTAGTTCCAACACCAGCATCTACAACAACGTAAGGGATCACCCGAAGATAAGATATCCTATAGTACCACTGAATGTATTCCTCAACACACTCATATGGATATGCAACTTAATGAAATTTAGTACGAAGTGATCGTGCAGAGTTCATGTACATGCTCCATTCAACATCAACATCACGTATGAGCATCAATGGTGTAGGAGGGATGTGTTGAGTATACTAAAATTGGCGTATGCAGCTCTTTGGTAAATACGGTACCATCGTGGAACACCAACGAATGTACCATGTAAACAACGACATAGACTAAAATTGTGTCGTAGAGTTCTCATCGTAATTTGGCGTCTAGATACTATCAGTATCTCTCAAAGCATCTAACTTTGCTCTAAAGTATACAACATTTCCAAATGTTTGTTTTATAGTCTATCGAAATATTTGTGGTATTGAAGATATAGACTTATCCATATATAGTTTACAAATGTCAGGGAAATGTTCATAAGTCCATGTTAATAAATAATTAAAAAAAATAAAAAAAATTAAATAAGCATCTTATCAAATAACAATATAATAAGTATAACAAATAAAATAGTACATGAAATAGATATAAGTATCCTCAAATCTACTTCGTTGCAGGTAGTGTACTATCTCTAAGATAGTCATATAAAACAACAAGCGTAACTGGTCCCCCCATGCCCATATATCACAAGTATCAAAGTTTTGAAAAAGAAACAAATATTTTGCAGATACAAGGGTAAAACTTTCATCAGTTAGAATGGTACACCCTATCAATTGAAGTAGGTATGCACTCGCTGCACAGTCATATCGTCCTTCACGAAGTTGCTTAAAAAATACAATTTTCAACCACTAAAAACTATATGAGGCACCTCTACTGGTCCTATTTTCAGTTACAACTTCATTATGATCAACTCTCAATAACTCATCAGCAACAACAATTGCAAAATATTCATTGACATTAGCGGGAAGTGTAAAAAACTCTCCATATCATGGGATACTGAAAAGACCCTTAACATCGTCAAGAGTTATAGTCATTTCACCAAATGACAGGTGAAATGAGCTAGTCTCTAGGTGCCATCTTTCAACAAAAACATATATCAGATCACCGTCAATCATGTGCAAACTACATCGTTGTAGAAGACATAATCCAAATATAATAATCCAATGATCTATCTAAGCATATAATACATATTTGATATCAATTAATTTATCTTACTTTTTGCCATTTGAAACAACTTTTAAGGCACATCTATCTTGTTTAATTAAAATAATACACAATAACTTATAATTTAAATATATAACTATTTCATTAAAATCAGTTTTGTAATAACCTAAAATCAACTTACGTTTATCCTAAAATCAGCTTCGTAATAACTTATACTACAAATATATTAAAATGTACATATTATGCTATATTATAATATATAATAAAATAAATTATTTAATAACTTGTCCATTTCACACTTTCACTGCAATATGATGCTCATAATCCTTAAGGACAGAAATATCGTAAGGACCTCCAGAAAATATAGGTTATTTAGGCTGCTGATGATGCTCGTGTTCAAACTGATTCTAATGATCATGTTCATCATCAAACGTACGATATTATTCATCCACATGATCTTGTTAGTGTTGTTGATCATGTTCTTCATCAAAAGCATGATCTTGCTCAAACTCATACCTCTGCATTTCTTCGTTCCTCTTTCTTCTTTTCTCAACTACAACTCTCCTATTTTATTGTGTAGGACGCCAAACTCGAGAATATTCAACGTCTGTTTTTGCTCCTCACTAAAAAAATAGATTAAAAAAAAGTGTAAATTTTTTTTATATAAATAATGTAAAAAAAAAAAAACTATTGTTTCAGAAATTCCAGTGACAAATGAAATTTCCGATGAACATCCCGAAAATTTCAAAATTTAAATTTCCGGTAGTTATGAATCAATATCCCGATGGTTTCCTTACATTTGTGAAAGTAAAAGTAAAATATGGGAGAATAGAATAAAATTTTTAATATGAGATGATAGACAATTCATTGGATTCTATTTAATTTGACAGCTCTAATTATTACGAAAAAAAAATGTATGTTGAATAAATATAGAAGAATAATTAAAAATTTAAACTAGAAAAAAATAAAAAAATCTCCAAAACTCGGTAATTTGAAATTTTAGACTCTTGTTTCCAATTCGGATTATTAATTAATGTAATGTATATGTACTATGTTCAATTGTTATCTCTAGTTCTTTACGCTGTCCTTTACGAAATTAGATGAACATATATCCATAATTGCTCAACCTCCCCGTACAAGGAATCATTATAGCTTTCCAATATTACGACATTTTGAGCTATATGAATAAGTAGGTATATCTAAGTAAAGGAAATAGAGAAAAAAATGGATAACTTGGGGAGAAGAAGAGTACTACACATATACTTCTGGTCCCCAAAATCTTGATCACGACCCTTCAACTCTCTTGAGATTCCCTTTTCTACATTTATATTTATAATTTATTTCTTTTCAAATATATTCTTTAAATCAATCGTCTATTATTTACAACACTTTATAATATTATTAATTAATAATAAAAATAAATAAATACAAAAAATTAAAAAATTATACAATTTTTTTTAATAGAAAATACAAACTAATGCACCGTTAAAAATTTATAAAAAAAAATATATATAAATACTTATCATAAAGAGCACATGGTTCGGTTAATTTATGAAGAAAATGAAATTGATGAAGAAGAAAATGAGCACATGGTTCGGTTAATTTATGGACCACTTGATCAGAAAAAAATTGCATGCATAGTTTATATTGTGATTGCGTGTATAAGACAAGACAAAAGAACAAGCATAATGCTTAAAATGTGTTATACAACTTCCGTAGTTAGTACTCTACAATATTCTTATCCTTTTGCAATCATATAGTTTGTGTATCAAACTCTAATTTATGGTCTCGATGGTACGTTCTATGTAACTTAGTAATGTTGTGGTCGATCCAACCGAACTAGGTATGAAAGGAATCATAGCTCTCAATCGAATTGGGAAATAGAATATTATATACGTCACAAAGAACAATTCCAAACGATACACCAATTTGCTGTTTTGTAAAATGTTCCTTAGGTCCACGAAAATATTGTTACCTTTTCGGCATATTTGGGTAGATGTGGACGTAATTATATTGATCAAAAGTTAAAATATCTCTTGCATTATTATATCTATCAATTTTTTGTGATATGGCTTAAGACGTTGAAAGAATATTAATTAAGAAAAAAAAAATAGGGAACTTCTATATTTTGGTATTATCAAAATTAAATTACTAATATTTAAATGTCAAGTTATCTATGTGCTAAAATTTTTAATTTAATTAATTTTAATAAATATAATAATAATAATATATATATGGATAAATTAAAAAAAGATTATTAATAAAAAATTTATAATTGTATGGTGGACATTGTGACTGGTTCGATGTAGCTAACAAATTCACACTTCTCATTTTTTCTTTTTTAGTTATATAGGTCCAAAGGTTCCACACAATTAACTAACAAATTCCCTTTTCTCTTTTTTTTTTTACTTAATTTTCTTTCCTTAATAAATTAATCAATAACATTTATCTATCAAAAAACAATAAATTTTCTTTATAAATTTAACATATTTAATATTGTTATTTGTTTTTTATACAAAATATTGTTGTTAGCAATACATAATAATTTTGTTTGGTTACAATTTCTCTCTCTCTATATATATATATACAACGAATGAATGATGTGAATGGTTTCCTCCTCAATATCAATAAATCTAACAAAAAAAGTGGTTACAACGATTGAACAAAAAAAGGAATATTGTGATCAAACTGAACTAAGAAATGAACACATCTATTATGCTTACCTTAGAGAATAACTAAGAGAGTAAGTTTAGTTCATGTAATGCAATATAGAAATAATCTCTTTGAGTATGATAAGTAAGGAAGTAAACTAAGTATATCATTTCTTAATCATGGAGAGGACGATTTGGGAGTTAGGTTCAAAAATAATATTATGAATATCTTTATCACGAATCCATAAAATACCACTATGAAAAACTCATATTTCAAAAAATAAGGAGTTACTAGATATCACTTTGTAATAGAAACCACATATGAACTCGTCATTACAGTTGTGAAGGATTCTCCCACAAATCGAGGAGTCATCAACATGAGTGTAGGTGCCATCAACATTCATATATCATAACCCCACAAAGGATTTAATCCATGCTTTTTAATTAGGATTAATAAAATACATTTTTTCTTCTTCAAATTAACTTAAAATACTTTTAATTTTAAATATTATAAATTAACAAAAAAAACTAAAAAATGAAATAATTATATCTATAACAAACCATATACATTACTTAATAAGAAATTTCATATTTTTGAAAACACTGTGAATAACTAGTTTATTTATCAAATAAACTAAATAATGATATGATATACATTATATGTAAATGTCAAACTTGTCATGTAAATATATTATATTTATGTGAAAATTTTAGCCAATTTTTATAATTTTGAATTAATTTATTAGATTATATAAAATGGCAAAACTACCATTCTAATAAAAATCATACATATTTTTTAAAATTAGTTATTAATATTTTATTTTTAAGTTTAATATCAAATTCTATTATTTTTTGTTTTTATTTGTATTTTATTATATTTCAATTTTTTATATTTTAAATTATATTTTATCAAAGTAATATAATAAATTATTATTCTTATTCTATAATGCTAGTTTTTAAA
>JBBPBR010000005.1:51724119-51734244 GCA_037974775.1 Cicer pinnatifidum | reverse complement strand
ATTTTAAATAATTTAGAATTAAATTGTTTGAAAGAATTTTATATTATGAAAAATCTAAATTGTTTTTTTATATACAATACTATTTTAAATAAAATTAATAGCTAAAAAGTTAGTCACAAAATTTGGTATTATAATGACAAAGTTTTTTTATGTAAAAGTACACTTTGTGTATATCAAAAATCTTATTTTAAATTTTTTGAAATATAAAAATATTTCAAAAAATTAAAACTTCAAAATTTTTAGAGCACGCTTGTATTTTAAAAAATTTTAAAGTTAAATTTTTAGAATACAATTGAAGATAGTAATGTAAGTTTATTTTTTAAAAATTTATTTAAAAAATGTAAAATAGATAGTTTATTAAAATGTGGAATAAAAATATAAATGTAAAGTATAGAGTAAAATTTTCCAAAAGTTTAATATGTGTAACCTACCATTAACACAAACCTAAATCCCATGAAACATATTCTTTTACAAAGTGGATCTCAATGGATTGATCCATTGAAATTGTCGATTATTCGGTTAGATCTATGGAATGGCTGTAGTTCGTAGACAACAATATATTTCTCAAAAATTGAACCATAAAATTAATGATTAAAACAACTAAATTATTAAAAAAAAATAAAATTATTTGGTATGCAGTTTGGCGAATTGGCTTGCAACCATTCTATGGTAGCTGTTTAGTCTTGTTTTAAATTTTGGTCTTTTTTATTTTTTTGTATGTGGGCTGGACCAAATAATTTCAGCCTGTTTAGCTTTAGAATGGGCCGACCCAGCCCATTCATATTGTAAATGTGGGTTAGACTTGTTTGTATACCTAGTTCTACATTATTTATTTTTTAATTTATCTTTCACAATATTTTTCTTGTGTTTTTTGTGATGATATATAGTGAGACATTGAAGGCCATGAGCTCCAAGATGCTTGATCTGAATTTCCTCATTCTTAAGATGATTCTAGATGGTTATGGTCTTCCAAAACAATACACTTTAGATATTGAAAAATTGAAGAGCTCTAGTAATTTTCGTTTGATTAAATACAAAGTTCATGATGAAATCAACAAAGATTGTGAAGCTTTGTTACCTCATACCGACAAAAACACTTTAACCATTTTATGCCAAAATGAAGTCCAAGGTCTTGAGGTTCTTACCAAGTCAAACAAATGGATTCAATTGAATATACCCCAAGGTGGTTTCGCTGTCTTAATTGGTGACACACTCAAGGTACTTAATTTCATGCATCTATTGCATTTGCTCTTAATTTCTCTCTTGTGCTATATACACTACCCTTCATCCAACTTCATCTTGCAATGAAAGTGCACTTTGGTTACTCTAACGTTTAAATATTAAAAGTTAACATAATTATTCATGTGCTAATATTTGTCTATATATAAAAAATGGATTTGAATCATTTGACATTGTGATGTCAAATTTAATATTACGACACATTGATAATTCTTAATTACATATATGCAATATAAAATCCATCTTATTAAAAAGGTAATATCACATAAATCATATCTTTAAAATTTGACATTAATATGTAATTATTTAACATATAAATGAGATGTATCACTTCTAACTCGCTTAGTAAAAGTTCTTGAGATGTTAATTTTAAAATATATTAATAATATCTCAAATAATTTAAAAGTAATATAAAATTTTATAATCTATGTGATAATTCATTTCAATTCAATAGTAAATTTTGTAATACGGATATGAAATAAATTAAGAATTATCATATGTGTCGTATTATTAAGTTTGACAACGTAGTATCAATAGTTTCTAATCTTAAAAAAATAAGGGTTAATATTATGAGGAATTGACGATGAAGATGAACAAAATGACCGTTGCACAATTCATCCTCTCCCGCCATACTATTCAACTTAAATGCATAACTATTTTTTGGTAAACCAAAGATATCCCCACATGCAACTAACTATGAAGATTGAAGACTAACACCGAGAGATAACTAAGATCTATTTAAAAGATTCACTTATCTAAACATATGATTTTTTATAATACAAAAGTATATTTTTTAAACAATTAATTCTTTTTTTATTTTTTGCACACGGTGCATTAACTCGTTGCAAGATATGAAGTCAGATTTAGGACTACATACTTTGCTTTTGCTTGTAAATCTTTTTATGAATCTATGATTTTATTTATTTATAAATTCTCTAAATTAGGATGCTTAATAAGGATGTGTGAATTGATAATTTATAGGCATGGAGCAATGGGAGACTTCATGCGGCTACACATAGAGTGATGATGAATGGAGACAAAGAAAGGTACTCATTTGCACTTTTTTCATTGCCAAAGGAAAAGGTGAAAATTGAGGTGCCACATGAATTGGTGGATGATAAAATGCATCCTCTACGTTACAAATCATTCAATTATGGAGATTACTTAGACTACTATGTTTCAACTCTCAAGGAAAATGCACTTGAGGCATTTATAGGCGTTTAATTGATGTATATGATTTATGCTACTAAAATAATCATCATTATATGCATTTAGAGATATTGGGTCTTTCACATATATATAAATTATATATGATAGTTATGAGGGAATGAGAATAATAATCAAGTTATATTATGCTAGTAAGGATTTCGCTTTCTAAAATTGGTTTAATTTGCATCATCAAGTAACTAGCAAAATACCCGTATGAATTGCTTTCTTGTGAAGTTATCTAATGCAAAGTTATCTCTATGAATTGATTTCTTGTGGTATATATAGTTTGTGTGCTTCACTTTTTAATGGTGGAATAAATATAATAATAAAAAATTTAGATTGAAAAGAATAATAAAAATTTGAAGTCATAAATCATGTCAATAAAGATTGGTCAATTGATCTATTAAACTTTAGTATGTTATAATTACCATTGCCATCAACAAAAGTCTAATTTTTTTATGGTAAATCAAAATAATCATTTATAAAATTTGGATGAAGTTCCTAAAATTATGTAAAAGGAAAGTGAGTTGGTATTTAAAATTTGGAGGTAATCCACATGGTGACATTTTCTAGAGAGAATATTAAAATTTAATAGGATATAACATATTAAAGTATGGTATGATATCCTAAAATAATATTTGATATATGAAATAACCATAGCAAAACTACAAAATATAGAATGAATTATGGTTGGAATAATAATATGATTTTCAATCAAACAATGAAGATCGTTGTGTCAAAAAAATGCACATGATGTACATGATTTTGAAAGAAACTTATAGTTAATGTGTAATGAACAATATTTATTAAAAAAAATAATTTATATATTTGAAATTATATTAATATTGATATATAATATGTATTAAAATGTCTCATTTTATAGAAATTTAAAAATAAATATTTTCACGCGTAAACTATTAAATTTCAATGTATCTATTGAAATAAAATGAAATTTAATGTATGTATAGTTAAATTTAAGATATGAGAACACTACAAAAAAAATGTATTTTTTCAAGAAACAAAAGTTCTGAAAAATGTATCAAAACTCGCAAAAATACATTTATGAGGAATTTATTTCGTAGGAAATATTTTTTAGAGAAAAAAATATACACAAAAATAATTTTCGAAGAACATTGTCTTCGTTAAATTCTATGCAAAAAGTCAGACTTTGATATGATATTTTTGTTGGAAAACCCTATAACGTTGTGCTCAACAATCCATGCCAATTACATGATGAATAACCAAAGGCGGAAGCGTACCTGTGGGAATTACCATTGATGAAATCCTGGGATGATGATGATGATAGAGCCAATGGGTTGGGTGATCTTCCTCAGCAAAACACCCTGAAGACCTTGCTCTCTTGATGGGATAGAGAGAACCAGAGAGTTTTCTCTTTTAGTGTTTTGTGAAACTGAATAGTCTTATTGTGTTTGCCTTGGGGACCATTACCCCTATATATAACTATTATTAGTTATATCCCAAATTGCAGTATTTCCAATTCAGCCCCTCATTAAATTAGAAACTGCCTGGTATCTACACTATTAATTTTCATAACTATTATGCTCTTTAGCCATAAACTATTATATATTATTTGACCCCTAGTTTATTGGCTAATTATATAATGACTCTAACACACTTTATTAATTAATTACATATGTGACCCATAAATCTTATAATTTTATCAATTGATTTGACATTTTTGAGGAATAAAGTCATTAGAAAGTTCTTAGCAAAAAAATCAAAAATCAGACAACATTCTATCTGACTAATTTGATTTGGTGCACAAATTTTTTTCAAGAACAATGTATAATTAAATAACTATCAATGGTAAGACTATAACTGCCTTTCATTTTAATAAGTTTCCATTTGAAAGTTGATTCATATTTCTAAGTCTAGTATTTTCCAATAAACGGACAAGTCCAATCTAGCATTCTCGTGAACTTTTGTTTTAACAGCAACATCCATCGTTGTGTTAATTATACTCTCAAAAATTATTTTCAATATACATAGCATCAAAGTTATGTCTCAATAAATTATCTTTCTAATAAGTGAGGTTCCAAAAATACTTTGTTTGGTTTAGTCGTGTTTCGAAGCAATTTAATTTTCTTTCTAAATTCACGATTTTCTGGTCTATGATCAAACCACAAACTTTTTTCTCCGTATTTCAAAGTAAACACGTTTGTATGTTCAATACAATAAAGACAATTAAATTTACCATTAATCCCCTAGTTAGACAACATGTCATATGCAGGAAAGTCATTAACAGTCCACATTAAAACTGTCTTCATTGTAAAATTCTCCATGCGGGAATATAGTATGTCCATTCTTCATTAATCTACAACCTCTTCAGTTTGTCAATCAAAAATTGTAAAAACATATCAATTCTCTCTGTTGGATTTGATGATCCCGATATAAGACAAGTCAAAAATGTAAGATTTATAGGTCACATATGTAATTAATTAATAAAGTGTGTTAGGGTCATTATATAATTAGCCAATAAACTAGGGGTCAAATAATATATAATAGCTTATGGCTAAAGAGCATAATAGTTATGAAAATTAATAGTGTAGATATCAGACAGTTTCTAATTTAATGAGGGGTTGAATTGGAAATACTGCAATTTGGGATATAACTAATAATAGTTATATATAGGGGTAATGGTCCCCAAGGCAAACACAACAAGACTATTCAGTTTCACAAACCTTAAGGAGAAAACTCTCTGGTTCTCTGGTTCTCTCTATCCCCATCAAGAGAGCAAGGTCTTCAGGGTGTTTTGCTGAGGAAGATCACCCAACTCATTGGCTCTATCATCATCATCCCAGGATTTCATTAATGGCAATTCCCACAGGTACGCTTCCGCCTTTGGTTATTCATCATGTAATTGGCATGAATTAAAGAGCATAAGGTTGTAGGGATTGTATTCCAACAAAAAACATCACTACAAGAAAAACACCATTTTGTGGCCAACTTTATAAATATTTTGTGGCCGAATAAAACCCTCACAAATTAGTGACCAAAAAAGCCCTCACAAATGCCAAAATTGAAATTGGTCTTTATTTGTGGCTGAAAAAGCCCTCACAAATTTTTAAATATTTAACTGGATTTTGTGGCTGCCTAAGCCCTCACAAAATCACAACATTGTGATTTTGTGAGGGCTTAGACAGCCACAAAATCTAGTTAAATATTTAAGGATTTTGTGAGGGCTTTTACAGCCACAAAAAAATCAATTTGTGAGGGCCAAATCCGTCACAAAGGACTGACATGATTTTGTGAGGGCTTAGGCAGTCACAAAATCCAGTTAAATATTTAAGGATTTTGTGAGGGCTTTTACAGCCACAAAAAATCAATTTGTGAGGGCCAAATCCGTCACAAATGACTGACGTGACCAGTGGCATTTGTGGCTGCAAAGGCCGCCACAAAGGAATGCGTACGTGGACTTTGTGGCTGCAAAGGCCGCCACAAAATTTTAAACCTACGTGGACTTTGTGGCTGCTTTGGCCGCCACAAATGCTCAACGTAACACTATATATATTTTTCTCCCCTCCTCCTTCATTTTTTCACATCCAACTTCTCTCTAAAACCTCATTCTAACTATTCTCTCCTCCTTCTCTCTACACAAAATATTTTGTTATTAATTTAAATATTTTATTATTAATATTTTATTATTTAAATTAATATTTAATTTAATTATTAATCTTTAATTTTAATTTAAATATTTTATTTAAAATTTTTAATTAAATTAAGATTAGTTTATTATATATATATATATATATATATATTAAATTTAATTTATAATTACATTATATTTCAAATTTAATTTAATTATAATTTAAATTTTAATATTAATTTATAAATATATTAATTATATTAATTATAATTATAATTATATTAATTTATTATATATAATATTAATTATATTAATTATATTAAATACATAATATATTAAATATATTAATTATATTAATTATAATTATTGAAATAAAAATTAATTTTTATTTTACGTTGGCATTTGTGGCGGCCAAAAGCCCTCACAAATGTCCAATCAGCAAGAGTTTGTGGCGGCCAAAAGCCCTCACAAATGTCCAGTCAGCAGGTATTTGTGGCGGCTAAAAGCCCTCACAAAATCCAGTCAGCATTCTTTTGTGGCGGCCAAAAGCCCTCACAAAATCCAGTCAGCCTGTCTTTTGTGGCGGCCTATGCCCTCACAAATGCAGACTTTTGTGGCTGCAAAAGCCCTCACAAAATCCTCTCCTTTGTGGCTGCAAAAGCCCTCACAAAATTTTGTGACCAGCTAATTTGTGGCTGCCTTTGGCCCTCACAAAAGCCACATTTGTGGCTGTTTTTTGCCCTTTGTGAGGGCTTTTGGCCCTCACAAAATCAACTAATTCTTGTAGTGCATGTAACGTTTTGTCATGCACATATTAGGAGGAAGATTGTAAAGGGTGACAATAATTGACCAACAAGAATAAGGCGACAATGACACTTGGATGTACAAAGTAAATCCATCACAACATAATGCAAGTCTCACATTATGTGGTTCTTCTTCAAAATTAGAATGTGCTCGATCAAAGTGCTTTCACGTCTCACCATTAGAAGGATGTCACAGCACGCCTAAATTCACTTTATTGGTATAAAGCTACATCATTATATGAGAAAATTGCATTGATGAAAACACTATCTTCAATTTGTTATTATTGACAAGTAAAGTATTGACTTAATTGGAATTTGCTTCTACTTACGATCAAAGATATTATTGCAAACACAATATCTTGGTGCATTATTAAATTTACACGTCTGCGACGTGCCCTCATTTGTTCGAGAGTATTTCCTTGTCGTAATAAGGTTATTGAAAGACATGTTCTCCCCAATAGCGTCACCAACTATAAGAATTTGGATTCAAATTAATTTATAAAACCCTTTCTATTGTAATAATTTTTAGAGTTTGGATCCAAATATAAAAAATTGAGTTTGAAGATGAAAATTGTTGAATTTTTATTAAAATTTTTGGAGTTGAAGATGAAGTTTATTGAGTTTTTATTATTAAATTGTTTTATTAATTAATGAATTAAATTTAAGTTTTTTATTAAATAATAAAATGAATTTTAATTTTAAATATTAAATAATGTCTATTTAACAACAATTATACGGTCATCATGTGTCACTTCATCTAAAATTAGTCATGTCACTATTTTTAATTAAAAAAGATTCATAAATTTGTTTTTTAAAACTTGTTAGAATTTGCAAAGATATAAATCAAACAAAAGAAATTACATAGACAAAAATCAAAATTAAGCATATTTACAAGGACCAAAAATAAATTTAATCCTTTTTTTTTTCTTATAAGTAAAAATAGCTATTTGCACATATATGAGTCCAAAGAGAGTATTACGTGCATCATTCCTAAGTTAGTTTTTGGCTTTTGTCTTGCTTTTTAGCATCTAATTTTGTATGTGACTAAATCATGAGTCACTATATGTAAAGGTATCTTATGAAAGAATAAACAATAAGGAAAGAGTGAGAGAGAGAAGAAAATGGGTAGTGAGAGTGAAATGATCCCATGTCTAAATTTTTCCAAGGATGGGTTGGGAATTGAGGAAGGGAGTGAGGAATGGAAAAAAAAAATGAGCAAGGAAGTGAAAGATGCATGTGAGAATTATGGTTGTTTCATCATAATATAAGATAAAAATAAAATCTCAAAGGGTTCATATGTGATGATATGTTAATAGGGCTTAAAGCCTTGTTTGATTTACCTGAAGAAATTAAGAGGAATTACACAAGCTCCAAGCCTTATAGGGGATGCAATAGTGATAGACCCATAATTTCCCTCTCAAAGCTTTGGATGATGTTTCCATTGAACCCCAATTTTTGGTATTTTTTTTTCTTAATTATCATTATTTGCATTTATTTATTTTTACAATAAATAATCCCTTTTTATATACGAACTAATTAACTTTAATTAATTGCCAGCATGTATGTATTGCTAAATTAATTGGTTTGATTCTTTATAATTGAAGAAAATATTTCTTCCATTCACATATAGTTAATTAAGATTAAAAACTCATACCTAAATTCATATTTGAAACTGCATGTCACAATAAATACATTCAATATTATTTTAGGATTAGATTATTTAAATCTACATATTTATATCAAATCAACTTTAAATAATTTGTAAAGTTAATTTTGATCGGAATGGTGGAAATCAATAAATGTGTCATGCAACTCAAAATAAGGTGTCAAACATTAATTTTAAACTATTAAACTAATTTTTTCAGAATTTTATGAACAAAAAATATATATTAATTGATGTAAAATACTATGTAGTATTTAATAAATATTTGAGTCTAATTATCTTGCGTTTATCGAAATAAATAATTTTACAATGTCAACATATCACAATTATTCATAGAGATATATATAATTTTATAGGTAGTTGTAGTAAAAGTCAAAATCTATAATAATAAAAAAAAAAAAGATACACTGACAATGCATATGAATTAAATTCATTATTTATACCCATATAATTGATAATTAAAAAAAATATTAAAATATTAAAAAAAAACAGACTATTAAATAATTTTTTTAAAAAAGAGACTACTTTAAAAGTCCATGTAGTTAATTATATATCTTTTTTTTCTTCAACATAGTTTTTAAATTTTTCTTGTGGGTTTTGTGATGATAAACATAGTGAGACACTGAAGGATACGAGCTCCAAATTGTTTGAACTAAGTTTTTTCATGCTGAAGATGATTGTAGAGGGTTATGGTCTACCAAATAAAAAAACAATACACTTCGGTTATTAAAGACATGAACAGCTCTAGTCATTTTCGTGTGATGAAGTACAATTAATGTTCCTCAAAACGACAAAGATTGTGAAGCTAGCTTGTTACCTCACACAAACAAAAGTCTATTTACCATTTTAGGACAAAATGATGTACAGTGAGGTTTTAACCAAATCAAACAGATGGATTCAAGTTAACATACCCAAGGATGGCTTTACTGTCTTTGTTGGTGATACAATCAAAGGTACATGTGTACCCTAATTTTGTCCAATTTATCAAGAATAAATATAAAAAAGAAAATATATATTAAAAAAGAAAGTAAATATATTTACAATAAGTAATCTCATCAATTTACAATGCCAAATCAAGTTATAATTTTTAAATTACAATTACAATTAAATTACAACCATAAATATTAATTCAAATTAAATTATAAAAAGATTTAAACCAAACTAAAATTAAGCCAGCCAAATCTGTTTTATTGATGTTGTTGCCTCTCTGTTTCTGATGCAGTGTTTAGCTATGTATTGTTGTTGTCTTTCTGTTTCAGATGCAGTCTGACTTTGCTTTATAACTAATTGGAGAAACAAAAAAAAAATATTTTTTACTAGTCAGTCTTGCACACATGATAAGAACAAAGAGACAAATTGTTGAGTTAAAAAAAAAAAGAAGCTAAAAGACAAATAAAAGCTCAGCAATGAACATATCAGAACAAATAGTCTAAAAATATGAGGGCATAAAAAATGCAGAAAAATGCAGATGATGAGCAAAGAGAACGAAACATCAAACAAGACATTGATGGAGAAGGACAAGGGCAGATTAGAAAACAACTAAACATATAAAAAAAAACTCTATAAATACACCCTATAAAATTTCAAAAAGGGGGGGGGGGGGG
>JBBPBR010000005.1:51705503-51724109 GCA_037974775.1 Cicer pinnatifidum | reverse complement strand
CATGCATCTTCATTGACACTTTACCTATACTCAATGCATCACACACGTATGAATCATTCATACCTTATCGTTTGAATTGCAAGTATCATATACTTATCCTCTTTATCTACCTTCAAGATTGGACCAATTAAGATCTATGCATCGGTAAACAATCCGAAGGCGATCATTTCTTAATAGATCTACGCATCAGTAACCAATCCGAAGACGATCATTTTTCATTTATATAGATCTACGCATCGGTAACCAATCCGAAGACGATCATTTTTAATTTCTATAGATCCACGCATCGGTAACCAATCCGAAGACGATCACTTTCACCCTATAAAATTTCAAAAAGGGGGGGGGATCTGAGATTAACACCACTAAAAAACGCACATAGAAAGATAAAAGGAGAAAACCAGAGAGAGTGTCAACAAACAGAGGAGCAAAGGTATTTTTCTCTTGTATAATAATTTTGTTTAATCGTTGTCTTCACTGCATGATCTTTATTTTATTATTAAAAATGTAGTTTTTATTTTTAAGATAACATTATGAATGAAATATAAAAGTAAGCTTAGAAATCACAAACCTATCACGGCCGCGTTGCACCGAAACGGCGATCACCCCTTTTTTAGCGCCGTCGCGTCCTCTCTCTCATCGAGCCTGAGATTTTTCCGTTTCAAGGCATATCATCCTTCTCGGAAAACACCATTTTGCCGACGTTGATATGCGAATCGGAGTGAAGCGAGGAGGACAATCTTCTTAGATCTATGCCATCGGACAGAGCATCGTCAAAGCACTTTCATTCGTGGTTCATGGATTTGCCTCTTGCAAGACTCCATTATTTCTTCTTTCTTCTTTTTTTCCCAGCCTTCTTCTACTGCTGCGGCCGCCCCTTATTACTTGTTAGTTTAGGGTTTTGTTTATTTTGGGAGCTAGGGTTGCTACTATGTGTTTTTTAAGTTGGGCCCATGTTTAAATAAAAAAAAAAACAATAAAACTGTCAAACTCAACCCATTAAGAGTTAGTAAGAAACACATACATCAAGTTTAAAAAAAAAAAACACATTTAGAGTTAATTTAAAAAAAACAAATATATCAAGTTTTAAAAACAAACTCAAATATCAATTAAAAAGAGAAAAACATCAATAAAATATTTTATTAAAGATTAACTAGATGCAACATCTTTTTAATCTTTGAGTTGTTAGGACACGAGTAGTACAACTTGATAGTTCTAGAACTCTCTTTTATTTATTTATTAATTTATTTATTTATGTATTCATTTATTTATTTATTCATTTATTCATTTATTTTAATGAACTAATCTAAAATCCACTTATTTATTAGATGAGAACTCTTTTTAATTTTTGAGTCTTTAGGACACAAGTGGTGTTCTAGAACTCTCTTTATTTTATTTATTTATTTATTTATTTTATTCTATTTATTTAGTCATTCATTCATTTATTTTAATGAACTAATCTAAAATCAACTTATTTATTAGATGTAACTCCTTTTAATTTTTGAGTTTGTTAGAACACAAGTAGTACAACTTGATAGTTCTAAAACTCTCTTTATTTATTTATTTTATATTATTTTAATCTATTTATTTAGTCATTCATTCATTTATTTTAATGAACTAATCTAAAATCAATTTATTTATTAGATGTAACTCTTTTTTATCTTTGAGTTGTTAAAACACAAGTTGTACTACTTGGTAGTTTTGAAACTCAATTTAAAAATCAAGAGTAATAAAATATATTTTTAGAGGATTAAATTAGATGTGACATCTTCTTTATTCCTTGAGTTTTGGGACACAAATTGTACAACTTGATCGTCCTAAAACTCATATTATAAAATATTTACTCAAATCAAACTCTTTTATTTTTTCTATTTTTGTCAAAACATTTTTTATCACAAGATAAATTTTCTTTAAAACACACTCAACACATCCGTATTTTTTAAACCAAGAACTACGTAGTTTTGATTTCTCCATCGCATCGGAAGATACGTAGGAGCAAGATCACATTCTTGTCAAGCACATAAATAAAAATTTCTTTTTTTGTCCTTTATTTGTTAAGTACGTATTATATTTTAAAAATAGTAATGATTGTTATTCATATTTAATAATAAAGAAAAATAAATATACTTAAGTTAAAATTAATTTTGCACAATTAATTATAGGTAACCGTATTTTAACGGATGTCGTAGAGTGCTAATACCTTCCCTATGCATAATCGACTCCCGAACTCAAATTTGGTTTCAAAACCATTTTTTTCTATTTTTAAGGGTTTCCCAATATTTTTTCTATTTTAAAATAAATTTTGGTGGCGACTCCATTGAATTTGAGAAACACTCGAAATTTTAGGCCGTGACAGCTGGCGACTCCGCTGGGGAAATTTTAGAGAGTCAAGCCTAATAAATTAATTGTGCTTAATTTTTAACTTTTTATTTTTATTTTTATTTTTATTTTTATTTTTGTTTGTTTTTTATTTTCTTTTATTTTATGCGTTTATTATTTCTTAATAAGTATTAGTTGGCATTATAATATTTTTTAAGCTTGTTGATTATTCTTATTTATTTATTTATTTATTTATTCATTTATTTATTTATTAATCTATTTATTTATTTATTTATTTATTTATTATGTATATATGTTTTATTATCGTCATGGAGTTATTAAATTATACTTATTCCACACCCTACACTTTTACTAAGACACACACTTATGAGTGTAACCTTACACTCCGGGTTTGAACAAAACTTAAGTTTAGTTTCGAGGTTGTGTAGTGGTAGTCTTCTGGATGTACATCTTGTTTGGTTAGCATGAAAATCTCACCTAGAGTTTGATCTTATTGAGGGCATTGTCACTCCAAATAGTTTACCTATTATTGTTGACAATATTCCAAAATAAGATTATTGGCTCTAGGAACCGTGTTTAGAACTATAGAGCCACCCTTGTGAGATTTTCACTACATAAGCCGATAGACCATTTCATCATAAGAATATTTATATAAGTAAAAATACCTCATATATTCATTCAAAATGTTATGTATTCACAACTGTCATTCTACCTAATTGCATTCATATTTCATGACATTGTTACTTTTGAAAATAAATTGGCATTTTGCATCAATTTTCAGGATTGTTGGGGAATCATAAGAATCTTATTCTTGTGTTAAATTAAAGTAGACAATGGGATCAGAAAAAAGAAAAACTTTACTTTTAAAGTTCAAACAACCTGATTTGAAAAGTTTAAGAGACATCGGCAATCAAATGAAAACTATACAACGTGATAGTTTCTTTCTCAAATATGGGAAGATCCTAAACCTCTTGGCAGTAAATGTGCAAACAGGGGCCCTCACGGCTTTGGCTCAGTATTACGACCCTCTCTTAAGATGTTTCACCTTTCAAGACTTTCAGTTGGCCCCGACATTAGAGGAATTTGAATGGATATTGGGTTACCCCTTAGAGAAAGGAAATCCTTATCGATATACTGGGCAACCACCGAGATTGGATGCAATATCTGAAGTTTTGAAAATCAACATAAGAGAGTTGGCCAGTACAAAAGAGGAAAAATGAGTCGTTCATGGTTTTTCAAGAAAATATCTAGAACAAAAGTGTCATGATTTAGCCGCTAAAAAAGAATGGAGTAGTTTTATAGATGTTTTGGCTCTGATTATCTATGGCATTGTTTTATTCCCAAACCTTGATAATTTTGTAGATTTTGCTGCCATCAATGTCTTCTTAGCTTTTAACGAATATAATCAAAATCCAATTCCCGCGATTCTTGCTGATGTATACTACTCTCTACATATGCGGCATGAGAAGAAAGGGGGAACAATTTTGTGTTGTGCTCCAGTGCTGTATACTTGGTTCATGTCTCATATGTTCAAGAGAGGGTATCATATTGGAATTAAAAATAATCGTGAATGGGCTCAGAGTATAGCTAGCCTTACTGGGGACACAATTTCATGGTATCATAGAGAACAAGGGGTGGAGGAAGTAATATGTCAATGCGGAGATTTCCCAAATGTGCCTCTCATGGGAACCAAAGGATGTATTAATTACAATCCATCGGTAGCTTTGAGACAGCTTGGCTACCCTATGTTGGAAAAACCGGATGATAAGTCATTGGAAGCTTTTATTTTGCAAAATACGGGTATGGTAGACCCACGATGTTGCGAAGGATAAGTCGAGCTTGGGAAAAGGTCATTAGAAAAGGAAAAGTACTTGGATGCAGAAGTTGCAGCACAAAAGAACCCTACCGACAATGGCTCAAAAATAGAGTCCAAGAAATCAAGTTGCCTTTCCACAGTACACCTTCGAGTGGTCATGAAATATCTGAATCTACTCTTGATACCAATGAAGAGATAGAAGAACTCAAAGCATTATTGTTGAAATCCGAAGAGGAGAAAAAAAAGCTAGAAGCGAAGTTAGAAAAAGTCTCCCACGAGAATGAGAATTTACGATCAGAAAACACTTGTAAAAGTCAGTTTATTGAAAGAAGTAACAAGAGGTTGAAAGTTGAAAAAGGAAATAAACTTGACATACAAGATTGTTTGAGAGGTGCAAATGAAGAGTTAGATGTGCGAAGGCAAGAAAAGAATGCAGCTATCAAAGAGGCCTATATGTGGAAGCAATTGTGGACAAAATCAGCAAGCTCTGAGAAGAAGATAAAAAAAGAGTTTGAAGATTTAAAGAAACAACTGAAAGAAATGGTAGTTGAGTATGAGAATCAAGTAAGGAATGAGAGGCAGAACAATGAAGAAATTGAAGAATTACTCTCAAAATATCAAGACGCACTAAAAATAGAAATGGGGAATTCTAGTGAGCTGAAGAATTACATTGATTACCAAGAAAAGATCTATAGTGACCTAAAGGACGAAACCATATATTGGGAGGATCGATTTATGATGTTGCTAGGTCAATTAAAGAATCAAGAGATTTATAAAGAGCTGGAAGATCAAGGAAGACATTGGAAAGACTGCTTTTCAAAATTGGCAATGCTTGCTAATCAAGCAGTCTTAAAAATTCCAAAGCATCTAAGAGAGATTGATGCAGTAATGCATCCGTTGAATACTCCAGTCAAAGTCTACAAGTTCATCGAATATTGCAAAAATTTGGTAGAAGAATTGGAGGAGAAAATTGGTTGTCCTATCAAAAGAGAAGATTAAAATCCCACAGTCAATGTAGTTTTTTTAATTTAAATATGATGTACTCTTTCTCTTATCAATGAAGGATTTTCTATTTTGATTTCCAGTCCTCATATTTTCTTCACTAATAATTTGTTCTTGCTATTACTTAAGGCGTATGATTCCCCAATATCCAATTATCATAATTCACTAACTGATTTCATTTCCATCACATTCATATTTTTAATAATTCATACAAAATTTATTTTATTTTTTTTTATATAAAAAAAAAAAGAAAAAATCAATAAAGCTGATTCCCCGACACCCTTATCGAACGCGCGTAAATTCTAAAATCATGGATGAACTCGAGCAAAACCAAGAGGTGATAAGAGCAGATGTCAACCAACTAAAGGAAAAGGTCGATCGAATTCTGGAAGCTATACAGGCTTTGGCAAGGAAGGAGAATACAGATGGGGATCCTCTGATTGTAAATGAAGAACACCAAACTACTCCTTCTCACCCACCGGGTTTTACCCCGACTAACCAACAATTCCGCATAGCAGCTATGCAATTTCCTATATATGGTATCCCGCCTGGTTATACTCCGCCTGTAATCATCAACCCCATAGAAAATAATCAAAACCACTCAGCTGCCAACCCCCAAAACTTAAACCAATCACAAATTCCTCCTCATCTGGGATATGTGCCACCCCAAAACACTATACCCACATAAAATATTCCATATAGTGTACCTCAAGTGCCCCATTTTGATGCTAACGGGAATTGGCATCAATCTCACATTGGGGATGATACACAATCAAAGGAAAAATTTCATGTCTTAGAGGAACGAATCAAAGCAATTGAGGGGCATAATGTCTATGGTCTCGAAGCTTTCGACATGTGTTTGGTTCCTGATGTGACTGTCCCTCCAAAATTCAAGGTTCCCGACTTTGAAAAATACAAAGGCAACACATGTCATAAAAATCATCTAACTATGTATTGCAGAAAAATGGCTTCTCATGCTCATAACAATAAACTTCTCATTCATTTTTTTTCAAGATAGTTTGAGTGGGGGATCATTAAGTTGGTATACGCATCTTGAGCGAAGTCGTATTCATTCATGGAAAGACTTAGCTGATGCCTTCTTGAGGCAATACAGGTACAACATTGACATGGCCCCAGATAGGATGCAATTGCAAAATGCATTGAAAAAGGACAACGAAGCTTTCAAAGAATACGCGCAACAGTGGAGGGAAATGGCATCACAAGTAGAACCTCCATTATCTGAAAAAGAAATGGTTGGTATGTTTATGGATACTCTCCAGTCGCCTTTTTATGATAAGATGATTGGGAGTATGTCATCAAACTTTTCTGACCTTGTCATGATAGGAGAAAGGATAGAAAGTGGGATGCAGAGTGGCAAGATCGTATGTCCAACGACTAGCATAAAAAGGCCCCAACCGACATTCACAAAAAAGAAAGAAGGGGACGCTAACGCTGTAATGGTAAACCCCAGAGTCTCATATTTTCCACCCATCAATTCTTATCGACCCCCAAACTTCCAGCCCTCGATACCACAAGCTCCTTACATTCCTTATCCATATGTGGCTGCAACCACACAAGCTTCATACCCTCAATATCACTCTTCAAGACCACCTTTTTATCAACCACCACCTACCGCATTTTTCCAACAAGGCCAATGGAACCCAAGTCCAATCTCAAATCACTACAAACCACCTGTCAATAAAAAAAGGATAACCCGTTTTGACCCAATTCTTGTCACGTACAGCCAATTATTGCCTCACTTACTCCAAAATTCAATGGTAGTCCTGAGACCAATGAAACCTCTAGAACCACCATTCCCAAAATGGTATAATCCTAACGCCAAATGTGAATACCATGCTGGAGCCGTGGGGCACTCCATCGAAGATTGTCAAGCCTTAAAAACTAAGGTACAAGAATTGATGAATGTAAAATGGCTTACCTTTAAGGAAGATGGTCCCAACGTTGGGAATAATCCTTTGCTGGGTCACGGAGATACTGCCGTCAATCTCATTGAAGAAGAGATAGACCAATATACAAAAGATAATCACGTATTGACCATAGAACCATGCATGAAAATGATAGATCTTTTCCAAGACCATTGGAAATCCTCTATAGAAAAGAGAATCCTAAGCCAACTCATAGTGGAAAAAATGCAATAATTGTCCAAACACCAACTTCTTTTCCTTATGAAAACAACAAGGCGGTACCATGGAGTTATGAAGTCACATCCCATTTAGTCAACCACCAATCAGACGATAGCTCTAAACATGAAGATATTGATGTCACCAATATTTCAGGGATTGGTGGGATGACCCGTAGTGGTCGAATATACACTCCTGAACAACTTAGGAAAAAAGAGGGTCAGGGCGAAAAAGGGAAGGAGACTGTGTATCATGCCATAAAAGGACTAGAAATTTGCAAAAAGACAGTGCCTACAGAAGAAGCTAATGAATTTTTGAAGTTTATAAAGCAAAGTGAGTATAAGGTGGTAGATCAGTTAAATCAAACCCCTTCCAAGATATCTATTCTTTCTTTGTTATTAAACTCTGAAGCGCACCGAATGGCACTGATGAAAATTTTAAATGAGGCTCATGTAACTCATGATATCACTGTCGACCAATTTGATGGGGTTGTCGGTAATATCACCGCCAGTAGCAGTTTGAGTTTTAGCAATGTTGAATTACCAGTTGAGGGGATGAAGCATAATAAAGCACTACATATCTCTGTGAGGTGTCATGATCATATTCTTGCACGAGTGCTAGTTGATAACGGTTCATCGTTAAATGTCATGCCAAAATCAACACTATCAAAACTATTTGTTGACGGGACTTGTTTGAAGCCGAGTAGTATGGTGGTAAAAGCCTTTGATGGATCCAAAAGACAAGTTGTTGGAGAGATTGACCTTCCGATTCAAATCGGACCCCATATCTTTGGAATAACCTTCCAAGTGATGGATATTAAGCCGGCGTATAGTTGCCTTTTAGGGAGACCGTGGATTCACGCTGCTGGAGCAGTAACATCCACTCTCCATCAAAAGCTAAAGTTTATAGTAAACAATAAGCTGGTGATAATATCTGGGGAAGAAGATATGATAGTGAGTCATCTATCTTCTACAGGATACATTGAAGAAGCAGAGGAAGCCATTGAGACTTCCTTCCAAGCATTAGAAATTGTCAATGTTGTCTTCATGGGTGAAGGATTTCAGTTAAAAGAACCAAAACTATCTACCACATCATTGAAGTCTACAAAATCCATGTTGGAAGGAGGAGCTTTTGTTAAATTCGGGAAATTGATAGAAATACCAGAAAAGAAGGATAAGTACGGATTGGGATATGTATATACCAAAGCTGATCAAGAGAATGCTATAAAAGAAAAACGAGAAAGCAAGTTAGCTAGTTGGAAAAATCGGGTACCAAATTCACAAAAGACCCATATTTGTGACATTCATCAAACCTTCAAAAGCGCTGGAATAATATATGCTGATCAAGTGGCTGTTGTGGAAGAGGATAATGTTGATAATGATACCCTCAATTTGGTGTACCCTTGTTCTCCAAGCATTAATCTCAATAATTGGAAGATCATCGAGTTTCCCGCATTTGCTAATTCATGTTCAAAGTAATTATGTATTTTAACTCATTTTGCTCTGCCCAAGGCTAAAAGGATAACTAATAGGGCACATGTATTTCAATTTCATGCTTATTATTAATAAATGCATTTTTGAATTCTCCAGTTATTTTCGTTTTCTCTTTCTTTTTTAGCAATCTTTATTCATATTTTCTTTTTTTCCTTTTTCTTCTTAACTTAAACAATGCAGATTCGAAAATGAATATGTTGAAAATAGCAGTGCTAGAACCCTTTCTTGTAATTTTGAAAACCCAATTAATCACGCTGATGAGGATTACGAAGACAATTGTGAGCCTCCCCTAGAACTAGAAAAGTTAATTGAACAGGAAGCTAAGATAATCCAACCCTATCAAGAACCTGTTGAGGTGATCAATTTAGGGACTGAACATGATAAGAAAAAAATGAAAATTGGTATGTCTATGAAAGAAAGTGAACGAGAAAAGCTGGTCAAACTTTTATTTGATTATGTGGATGTCTTTGCATGGTCATATCAGGATATGCCTGGGCTAGACACTAACATAGTTGAACACAAGCTACCACTCAAGCCTGAATGTGCTCCAATTAAGCAAAAATTGAGGAGGATGAGGCCTGATTTCTTAGCTGTGGAAAAATATCCTCAATGGGTTGCTAACATTGTTCTGGTTCCAAAGAAAGATGGAAAAGTTCGAATGTGTGTTGATTATCGGGATTTAAATAAAGCTAGTCCAAAAGATGATTTTCCTTTACCCCACATTAATGTCCTAGTAGATAGCACTGCTCAGTATTCTCTTTTCTCCTTCATGGATGGTTTCTCAGGATATAATCAAATCAAGATGGCTCCCGAAGATATGGAGAAAACTACATTCATAACACAATGGGGGACTTTCTGTTACAAAGTGATGCCATTTGGATTGAAGAATGCTGGGGCAACCTACCAAAGGGAAATGGTAACTTTGTTTCATGACATGATGCATAAAGAAATAGAGGTTTATGTGGACGATATGATTGCAAAATCTCGGACCAAAGAAGACCATGTCGTAAACCTTCAAAAGTTGTTTGTGCGACTAAGGAAGTTCAAACTTCGTTTAAACCCTGCTAAATGTACTTTTGGTGTAAGATCAGGCAAGTTACTTGGGTTTATCGTTTGTCAAAAAGGGATAGAAGTGGATCCAGATAAAGTAAGAGCAATACAAGAAATGCCCGCTCCACGCACAAAAAAAGAAGTTTGTGGCTTTTTGGGCAGATTGAATTACATTGCCAGGTTCATATCGCATCTCACCGCTACATGCGAGCCAATTTTCAAGTTGTTGCGTAAAGACCAAAAGGTTGAATGGAATGAGAATTGTCAAAAAGCTTTCGAAAAGATTAAGCAATACTTGTCAAAACCTCCAATATTAGTGCCTCCAATTCCTGGAAAACCACTTATCATGTACTTAACAGTACTTGACGAGTCAATAGGTTGTGTACTAGGGCAACATGATGAATCTGGTAAGAAGGAACATGCTATTTATTATTTGAGCAAAAAGTTCACCAACTGTGAAACAAGATATTCACTGCTTGAACGAACATGTTGCGCATTAGCATGGGCCGCTCGTCGGTTGAGGCAATACATATTATGCCATACAACTTGGTTGGTGTCTAAAATGGACCCAATTAAATACATCTTTGAGAAACCTGCTCTTACTGGAAGGATTGCCCGTTGGCAGATGTTGTTATCAGAATATGATTTGGTATACGTCACAAAAAGCTATCAAAGGAAGCGCCCTGACGGAGTATTTGGCCCAACAACCTGTAGAAGATTATCAATCAATGCAGTGTGAATTCCCAGATGAAGGTATCATGACTTTATTTGAAGAGACCAAATCATCTGATAAAGAAAAATAGACTTTGGTGTTTGATGGTGCTTCTAATGCATTAGGGCATGGGATTGGAGCCATTTTGATCTCCCCAGAGAACCAGTTCACTCCATTTACAGCTAGATTGTGTTTTGATTGCACAAACAATATTGCAGAATATGAGGCATGTGTCATGGGCATTTAAGCAGCCATTGAATCAAAAGTAAAAGTTCTTGAGGTATATGGAGACTCATCTTTGGTCATCCATCAAACAAAAGGAGAGTGGGAAACTCGAGACTCCAAATTGATTCCGTACCATACCCATATCAAAGAATTGGTAGAACACTTCGAGCATATCACTTTTCATCATATTCCTCGAGAAGAAAACCAATTGGCTGATGCCCTGGCCACATTGTCATCAATGTTCAAAATAAGTGTCGGTCAGGATATGCCGGTCATAAAGATTCAACAAAAGGATAAGCCAGCATATTGCTTATCGATAGAAGAAGAGCTTGACAACAAACCATGGTTTTATGATATCAAATCCTATGTTAAGAATAGGGAATATCCATCAGGTGTTTCAGAAAACGACAAGAGGGTTTTAAGAAGGCTGTCAATGAACTTCTTCTTAAATGGTGATGTGTTTTATAAGAGAAATCATGATATGGTTCTCCTCAGATGTGTGGATCAAGCAGAAGCAGAGAAAATTATTCAAGAGGTTCACGAAGGTTCTTTTGGAACTCATGCAAATGGGCACACAATGGCAAGAAAAATCTTAACAGCTGGCTATTATTGGTTGACTATGGAATCTGATTGCTTTAGTTACGTAAAGAAATGTCATAAATGTCAAATCTATGCTGATAAAATACATGTACCACCCACCTCTCTGAATGTTTTAACATCACCATGGCCGTTTTCAATGTGGGGGATGGATGTTATTGGACTCATCGAGCCTAAAGCTTCCAATGGTCACCGATTTATCCTGGTAGCTATTGATTATTTCACAAAATGGGTTGAAGCCGCTTCTTATGTCAATGTGACGAGAAATGTAGTTGTCAAATTCATCAAAAGAGAATTGATTTGTCGATATGGCTTACCAAATAAAATAATTACTGACAATACGACCAATCTGAATAATAAAATGATGAAGGAGTTGTGTGATAGTTTCAAAATTCAGCACCATAATTCTTCGCCATATCGTCCAAAAATGAATGGAGCTGTAGAAGCAGCAAATAAGAATATCAAGAAGATCATACAAAAGATGGTAGAGACATATAAGGATTGACATGAAATGCTTCCCTTTGCATTACATGGCCATAGAACCTCTGTTCGTACCTCAACAGGGGCAACTCCTTTCTCATTGGTGTATGGAATGGAAGCGGTACTTCCCATTGAAATTGAAATTCCCTCGATCAGAGTCTTGATGGAAACAAAACTAGAGGAGGCTGAGTGGGTTGAATCACGATTTGACCAATTGAATCTCATAGAAGAAAAAAGAATGATAGCCCTATGTCACAGTCAGCTATATCAAAAAAGACTTAAAAAGGCATTCGAGAAAAAAGTCCGTCCTCGAGTGTTTCAAGAAGGGGACTTGGTGTTAAAGAAAATATTGCCCATAAAAAAGGATTCTCGTGAAAAATGGACCCCGAATTACGAAGGACCATATGTTGTGAAAAAAGCTTTTTCTGGGGGAGCTCTAATACTCGCATAAATGGATGGAGGGGACCTTCCACTTCTAGTAAATTCAAATGTAGTCAAAAAATATTATACTTAAAAAATGATGGGCTCGCTAGGTTGAAAACCTGAAAAGGCGACCTAGGCAAAAATTAGAGCATCCCGATGGATTGGAAACTTGGAAGAGTAGTCCATGCAAAAGTTAGGGATAAAAAAAATCAAGCATTTTAAATTGGGGCAATTATTATTGGAAGCTGATTATTAGGATTTCTAAATTACAAGAATGACTAGCGTTTGTTATGTCTCCACCTAAGTTAAACATACTCGTCCCCACATTGTAACCCCTACCCCAATTGTTTTGTTTTCAATGTAACGAACGTTCATTTTCCAATGTTGTCATTCGATATTGTACGTTACACTCCTTATATACCAATCCAGTTTCATTATTGAGTGTTCTATTGTTTCAAAATTTTATTTTATAATAATAAATATTGGAATTTGAAATATGTGAAAATATAAAAGTATTTTAAATATTTTGACACTTGAAAATATACACACGGGAACTCGTTTGGTTCTCAAGATATATGAGTGTGTGAAGAATAATGAGGATAGTCAATTTTAAACAATGAATTTTTGCTTCACTTCAAAAAACGGTCATTCGATAGATACGAAGAGTCATCACGTGGAAACAATATTTGCCTTTATTCATCCATTGAATCTTGGGACAGAGAAAAGCATAAGGATCGGCGAATCATATAAAAGAACAAAAATTTATCTATAATGCATGACACATAAACCATACATAATTTACTCATACTCACATGATTCATGCATCTTCATTGACACTTTACCTATACTCAATGCATCACACACGTATGAATCATTCATACCTTATCGTTTGAATTGCAAGTATCATATACTTATCCTCTTTATCTACCTTCAAGATTGGACCAATTAAGATCTATGCATCGGTAAACAATCCGAAGGCGATCATTTCTTAATAGATCTACGCATCAGTAACCAATCCGAAGACGATCATTTTTCATTTATATAGATCTACGCATCGGTAACCAATCCGAAGACGATCATTTTTAATTTCTATAGATCCACGCATCGGTAACCAATCCGAAGACGATCACTTTCACCCTATAAAATTTCAAAAAGGGGGGGGGATCTGAGATTAACACCACTAAAAAACGCACATAGAAAGATAAAAGGAGAAAACCAGAGAGAGTGTCAACAAACAGAGGAGCAAAGGTATTTTTCTCTTGTATAATAATTTTGTTTAATCGTTGTCTTCACTACATGATATTTATTTTATTATTAAAAATGTAGTTTTTATTTTTAAGATAACATTATGAATGAAATATAAAAGTAAGATTAGAAATCACAAACCTATCACGGCCGCGTTGCACCAAAACGGCGATCACCCCCTTTTTTAGCGCCGTCGCGTCCTATCTCTCATCGAGCCTGAGATTTTTCCGTTTCAAGGCATATCATCCTTCTCGGAAAACACCATTTTGCCGACGTTGATATGCGAATCAGAGTTAAGCGAGGAGGACAGTCTTCTTAGATCTATGCCATCGGACAGAGCATCGTCAAAGCACTTTCATTCATGGTTCATGGATTTGCCTCTTGTAAGACTCCATTATTTCTTCTTTCTTCTTTTTTTCCCAGCCTTCTTCTACTGCTGCGGCCGCCCCTTATTACTTGTTAGTTTAGGGTTTTGTTTATTTTGGGAGCTAGGGTTGCTACTATGTGTTTTTTAAGTTGGGCCCATGTTTAAATAAAAAAAAACAATAAAACTGTCAAACTCAGCCCATTAAGAGTTAGTAAGAAACACATACATCAAGTTTTTTAAAAAAAACACATTTAGAGTTAATTTAAAAAAAAACAAATATATCAAGTTTTAAAAACAAACTCAAATATCAATTAAAAAGAGAAAAACACCAATAAAATATTTTATTAAAGATTAACTAGATGCAACATCTTTTTAATCTTTGAGTTGTTAGGATACGAGTAGTACAACTTGATAGTTCTAGAACTCTCTTTTATTTATTTATTAATTTATTTATTTATGTATTCATTTATTTATTTATTCATTCATTCATTTATTTTAATGAACTAATCTAAAATCCACTTATTTATTAGATGGGAACTCTTTTTAATTTTTGAGTCTTTAGGACACAAGTGGTGTTCTATAACTCTCTTTATTTTATTTATTTATTTATCTATTTATTTATTTTATTTACTTTATTTATTTTATTTATTTTTATTCTATTTATTTAGTCATTCATTCATTTATTTTAATGAACTAATCTAAAATCAACTTATTTATTAGATGTAACTCCTTTTAATTTTTGAGTTTGTTAGAACACAAGTAGTACAACTTGATAGTTCTAAAACTCTCTTTATTTATTTATTTTATATTATTTTAATCTATTTATTTAGTCATTCATTCATTTATTTTAATGAACTAATCTAAAATCAATTTATTTATTAGATGTAACTCTTTTTTATCTTTGAGTTGTTAAAACACAAGTTGTACTACTTGGTAGTTTTGAAACTCAATTTAAAAATCAAGAGTAATAAAATATATTTTTAGAGGATTAAATTAGATGTGACATCTTCTTTATTCCTTGAGTTTTGGGACACAAATTGTACAACTTGATTGTCCTAAAACTCATATTATAAAATATTTACTCAAATCAAACTCTTTTATTTTTTCTATTTTTGTCAAAACATTTTTTTATCACAAGATAAATTTTCTTTAAAACACACTCAATACATCCGTATTTTTTTAACCAAGAACTACGTAGCTTTGATTTCTCCATCGCACCGGAAGATACGTAGGAGCAAGATCACATTCTTGTCAAGCACATAAATAAAAATTTCTTTTTTTGTCCTTTATTTGGTAAGTACGTATTATATTTTAAAAATAGTAATGATTGTTATTCATATTTAATAATAAAGAAAAATAAATATACTTAAGTTAAAATTAATTTTGCACAATTAATTATAGGTAACCGTATTTTAAAGATGTCGTAGGGTGCTAATACATTCCCTATGCATAATCGACTCCCGAACTCAAATTTGGTTTCAAAGACCATTTTTTTCTATTTTTAAGGGTTTCCCAATATTTTCCCTATTTTAAAATAAATTTTGGTGGCGACTCCATTGAATTCGAGAAACACTCGAAATTTTAGGCCGCAACAACATGCATACATATATATTCTTATTGTAATTACTTTAAATTTCGCATAGTTCTTCTTCACCACATATATTATTTGATTTGAACATAAAATTTGTTTATAATATTCGTCGAGCAGTATTAGATATATTAAAATTGATAGCTAATTTCATTTGTGTCTTCTATTTATGTTGTTGGTAATTAATTTATTTCTAATAATAAAAATATTTATCCGTCGCAATACAAAAAGTCAAATATCAAATTATGAATATTTGTTATAAATATTTTTTGTAAATATTTGAATTTTTTTGTAAATTCAAAAAAAAATAAAATGTTTGATATAAATTATTATTTATAGGCATGGAGAAATGGAAGACTTCATTCAGTTACAAATGCGTTATGGGTCATTCAAATTTGACGAGTACTTAGTGTACTTTGTTTCAACTCCTAAAAAGGAAAATGCATTGATGCATTTTTCAGGTGTTTGACTTGTGGGTATGCATTAGAATTATGTCTGAATAATTAATATTAATGTACTTATATGACTCTTGTCTTTGTATAAAGTAATGTTGTGTGTTCCTATGAATTGCTTTTTTGAGATTAGATTTGCATGCGACAAGCTTTGTTTATCAAGAAAAATTACTTTCTTGCTATGTTATTTCTATTTTAGGTTTGATTACTTTTACATCAATTTTTGTATTTTATTATTTACTATTAAAGTATTCATAGTGATTTATCTGGTAAATACAATTCATATAATAGCGGCAAAGATTTTAACTTTTTTTGGAAAGAGTTGTTGATTTAACAAAAATATATAAATAAAATAAAATAAAAATGTGTGTGATCAATTACTCTTATAATTTTGCTATTGGTTTTACCTATTTATTTATTAATTTATTCTTTTGTAAGTTTCTATTTGTTTTCACCAAAACCAATATAATCTATTATCCAATTTCATACAAAATTATCAAACTCCCATTAGTCCAAATTTTCAATGTCGTTCAAAGTATAAAACTCCTTTATTTTTAAAATCAACATAATAATTTACAATACTTATAATTATCCATTTTAATCACCACCAACTAACTCCACCATCTATTATGAATAAGAGCACGAAACAACAACAAATTACTTTGTGTCATATGATTAAACTCCAGAACTCTCCATGCAAGTTGGACGAGATCATATTATGCTTGATGAGGAAGAAGAACATACAACATAAACAACAAATCAAGGTTCACCAAAGAAGATGGTAAGCTTCTCATCTAATCATGGCTAAATATTTATAAGGATGAAGTTGTGGTCTTGTGGAGGTAAATCAAAAAGCAGAATTCAAAAAAAGTGGTAGTCCAATGTATAATTGGCATATTGAAACCATTAAATATATATTAGATTAAATTGCATCCATGGTCTATTAAAATAATTTGGTTAACATTTTAGTTTTTTTTTTTTTTTTGAGTTAGTCCTTTATTTTAATTTTAAGTGACAATTTGATATTTTATGTTTTAAAATGTTAATAATATTGTCATTTTTTTTTACAAAAATTCAAAAAAATATAAAAAATTTCTAACAAAATCCATAAAATTCATTATTATCTTTACTAAAATGCAAATTTAATCAAATTCATAACTTAAATCTTTAAATAAACTCATATTTTATTTCTTTATTTGATGTTGTTGGAGATGAAAATATGAGTTTACTTGAATATTTGAGTTATGCATTTGATAAAATTTACATTATCTTGAAGATGATTATTAATTTTATGGGTTTTGTTTGAAATTTTTGATGATTTTTTTGAATTTTTGTAAAAAAAAGGATAACATTGTTCACATTTTAAAACATAAAATATCAAATTGTCAATTAAAATTAAAATAAAGGACCAAATCGAAAGATAAAAAAATAAATAACTAAAACGTTAATTAAAATTAAATTAAGAGACTGCAGATGTAATTTAATCTATATATCACTATTAATCATTTTATAACAGACAATTATGTAATATGTGGTCAATAAATTTTAATGTATTTAATCCATATTATAAATTAAATATATCAACTTTTTATTGATTAAATTATAATTTCGTTATCTCTCTTTTGGAAGAGAGTATTATATACAAAGAACATCCACACAATGATGTCTCAACACACATATATATGCTGCTCGTTTTACTTATTCATATCATCTCAACAAGGATGTCTCAAAGGTGACATCCATAATAGTCCTCATCCAAATCTTCTATCATACATTTAAAGAAGAGTACACATTTACGATAGGCGAACTCATCTTCAACTTCAACAAGATCTTTTGAAGCATACTTGGGAGTGTGATAATCAGCAAAATTAATTGTTGTTTAAATCATGTAATTTTAGCATCATTTTAAATAATTTGTACTTTGAAAATTGGTAATAGTTTTTTAAGTATATTATGAAATTAAAAATTTAACAAAACATTGAATTAAAAATAAATTTTGTAGTTTTTAGAATTTATTCAATTTAATGTTTTAAAAATCTATTAATTATTAGTTAATAAATAAATTATTTGTTGATATCTCGTGAACATAGCTTGTGGTTGAAATGGAGTTTCATATTTGTTGTTCAGACTGATTTCCTTTTGCTTTGTACGTGACCTGACAAGCCTCTCATCCTCTTTTGCTTTCCTTTTCCTTTTCAATTGTTCTTCAAGCTCTTCTATTTTCCATTTTACTTTTTTTATTTGAAGTCATATATATATATTGATTTTATTTTTTTATTTCAATTTTACTAATTACTAATTGTTTTTTGTGAAATGAGTTTCCTTTTACTGACCTTATGATTTTAATATATTTCTAATTATTAGTACTAATAATGTATTTATTTAAAAGTTCAATTCCAAAATGTTTCATAAATTACCAAACAAAAAATCTCTTTCATTTCATTTAGTAAAATTGTTCAATTCAATTCAATTAAAAAGTAATTTGGTTCCTTTCAATGCATATTGTAACAATTTAATTTAATTTGATAAAATTTAGTTAAATTAAAATTAATTTAATTTAATTCAAACTGTTATATTGATTTATTAATTTGATTCAGTTCAATTCAGAATAAACCAAAATAAATTCACTATACTTTAGTTGAAGGGAAAACTATTTCAATTTCGTTTATACACAATTC
>JBBPBR010000005.1:51679406-51693658 GCA_037974775.1 Cicer pinnatifidum | reverse complement strand
GAAAAACCACCTTTCTAAAAAATTAATTTTTTTTAATAATTTAAATCAATAATCATATTTTTAGATTTTTAAATAATAATTTATTAGATTATGTAAAATGACAACCACTATTTTTAATAAAATTTAAAATTAATTAGCAATATTTATTTTTAAATGAAATTATATTATATTTTAAGAAGGTGTTTGAGTGAATTATTATTTTTATTCTATCTTTTTAATTTATAACTTTTTTGACTAAAAAATGATATTATTTATCCAAATTATTAGAAATTACATCGATCGATAATATTACAATTTAAAAATTACTAAAACTGAAGAAAAAAAAATGAATATGCGAACAAACTCAGAACACCCAGATTAATGGCATAAAATGATAAAAATCTACAAATGAAACAAAACATTCAAATATAACTCACAACACCCATGTACTTGGAGTTATATCATTTGACGATGTCAAAATCGTTGATTGAATTTGTAATTTGATCAAAGTTGGTCTTATTGGTTTATAATGTAATTAATATTCAAGATAAAAAAAAAAGTCAAATTAGCGAGACATGATTGAATAGCTTTGTTTTCTTTTTTATAAAAAAATATATTTTTATTAAGAAGAGTCGAAAATCAATTATAAAAGTATAATATTAAGAATCTTCTGAATCCAAAATTTTATTTGGATTATCAAAAGAGTGATGGGCCAAGACATGGGTGATCTTATTATAGTTTCGACTAACATTTTTCAATGAACAAAATTGGAGAATTCTACCAGACACCCCCACCATTGTACCTGCCACCCTCCAATAATTTTTAATGACCATTACACCCTCTGTAAAAAGTATAAAAGGAAAACTATTTTAGTTTTAGGCCCACTTTCGAAAATTTTGAAAAATACATGTTAACTTCGAAAATTTCAAAGTTTCGAAGCCCATTTCAGTAAGTTTTTCGAAAGTTTTATTTTTATGAAACATTCGAAGTGTAAATTTTTTCAAACAATACAAAGTTTCGAAAATTTAGTTGAATTTTAAATTTTCGAAGTTAAATATGCACTCGGAAATTTGGTCTTTTTCTAAACTTTCGAAGCACAAAAAAAGCCTCGAAACTTTGATCTTTAACTAAACTTTCGAAGCTTCGAATTTTTAACTAAACTTTCGAAACTTTGATCAAACGGTTGTGTTTGCAGGAATTTAGAAGCTTCGAATTTTTGGCATTTCACAAAACTTTCGAAATGGAAAATGGCTTGGCTTCGAAAGTTTCCATATTCCTAAAGTATCGAAACTAATTTTCGAAAATTTAAAATAATTGAAATTTTCGAATTTTTTTTAAATTTTTTTTAAATCAATATTATGTTATAAGTTAATATTAATTTATAAGTAAATATTATATTAAATTCAAGTTATGAGTAGATTTTTAATTAAATTTGTTACTAATATTGAAATTAGGTATGAGTAGAGTTGATGTTTCTGCTTCAAAAAATGTTATAGATTCTACAGAGAAATTCATCACTGATCAGGTATTATTATTATTACTGATGATTCATCACTGATTAAATTTTCATCATTGATCAGTTAATGTTTTATTTGAAACGTATTTTGTAGGTATTTTCTTCTCGAGAAGATGTATTTGAATGGGCAAAAACCATTGGAATACAAAATGGAATTTTAATTGTTACCATTCGATCAGATAAAGCAATCGGAATTAGGGGAAGAAAAGACAAATTAGTTTTGGGATGCGAAAGAGGTGGAAGATATAAATCACAATCAAAATCATCAGTAACTTGCTCTCATAAGGAAAACTGTCCATTTACTCTCAGATGTGTACCATTACGTGGCGGTGAAGGATGGAAAATTAGTGTTCATTGTGGGACACACAATCATGAATTACTTGATACTCTAACCAGTCATTCTTATTTGGGGCGTTTAAACGAAGAAGAGAGGAAATTTGTCAATGATATGACAAAGTATAAGCTTGCACCCAGATTCATTTTAAATGCTTTGAAAGTGAGAAATGAAGGCAATGTCACTATTTCCAGTCAAATATATAAAACAAGGAATACTTATTGATCATCATTGAGAGGTTTGTGCACAGAAATGCAGCATCTGTTGAAGTTAATACAAGAAGAAAATTATGTGCATTGGACAAGAAGACGAGAAGATTCGGATATTTTGAGAGATATATTTTGGACGCATCCTGATCGTATAAAGTTGTTAAACACATTTCATTTTGTTTTGATATGTGATAGCACATACAAAACAAACAGATATCGGTTACCATTACTTGAAATAGTCGGTGTCACATCTACTAGTTTGACATTTTCAGTTGGGTTTGCTTATTTGGAACAAGAGCGACAAGATAACTTCATCTGGGCATTTGAAAAGGTACGAATGTTGTTCAAATCTGAGTCTTTGATTTCTAAAGTTATTGTGACTGATAGAGATCTTGCCATGATGAATGCGATTAGTGTTGTGTTTCCTACTTCAATATATTTGCTATGTCGTTTTCATATTGAAAAAAATGTTGGGGCAAAATGCAAACAATATGTCAAAAAGGATAGACAAGAAGAAGTAATGGATTTATGGAAAAATATTGTCTATTCGACTAGTGTGGAAGAGTATGATCATCATTTGCAACACTTAGAGCTATTGTGTGCCGATATTATTCTTTTTGTTGATTGTGTGAAAGATTCATGGTTAACACCTTACAAAGAAAGGTTTGTCAAGGCTTGGACCAATAGAGTTATGCATTTGGGGAACACAACATCTAACAGGTATTTTTAAAATATGATTTGTGTTGTTTTAGCAAACATGATTTACGAGTTTATGTGATGTGTTTTAATTTGTGTTATTTAATTTATTTGTAGAGTTGAGTCTGCTCATTGGAGATTGAAAAACATGTTTCAAACTAGTTTGAGTAATTTGTGTAAAAGTTGGGATGCAGTGAATATGATGTTGAAGAACCAAATATGTATTATTCAATCTTCTTTTTAGAAAACCATCAAGGACGTTGAGCACGAGTATAATTTACAATTTTTTCAAAATCTACATAACTGTGTATCAAGAATATGTATGAAAAAAATTTATAAACAGTTGGAAAGGATGAAGATTGTTGGTACTAACAAAACAGAATGTGGTTGTTCAATTAGAACAACTCATGGATTACCATGTGCTTGTGAGTTGGCTATGTTGCAGATATATGGTAATGTTATCCCTTTAGATAGTATTCATGATTTTTGGAAACAGTTAAGCATTGCACATGAATTAGAGGATGAAGAATCTTTATCAGATTATGATTTTTCTGAAGAGTTGGATGCAATGAAAGCGTACATGAAGAAACATGATATTATAAGTCAAAGGATATTCAAGGCAAAGGTGCGTGAAGTTGTATTTCCACATACCACATCAATACTTGCACCACCAGAGAAAGTGAGAACCAAAGGAGCTGGTAAAAAGAAAAAAGAATTTGATACTCCTCGTGATCCTTCATATTGGGAGTATGTTGATGCCTCTCAAGAATCTGCAAATGCAATGCAACCATCTCAATCATCTCAACGCTCTGCAAGGCAACAATCTCAATCATCTCAACGTTCTGCAAGACGATATTTTAAGACACAATTTCCTACTTATATACATCCGTATATTGATGAGATAGTAGATGTTGTGGCTGATGGAAATTGTGGGTTTCGTGCAATTGCAGCATTGCTAGGTTGGACCGAAGAATCTTGGGCTTTAGTTCGATCACAATTGGATAAAGAGATTGATCTACATAAAAATGTTTATTCTAATGTTTTTGATGACAATGTTGAATCAGTGCGCAACTCATTGAAAATATCAAAATTAGGTGCTCAAGGAAAATATAAGTGGATGTCTTTACCTGACTTGGGTTACGTGATAGCAACACTATATAATGTCATATTGGTGTCGTTGTCTCGTAATCTGAATATGGCATTTTTCCTGCTAAACAAATCACCATCAAAAGATACTTCTGTTCACTATTTACTAGCAATTGGATTTGTTAACGACAATCATTGGGTACAGGTAAAATTAATGTTGTTTATCAAATTAATATTAAAAAATTTATTATTTAGATAAAATTAATACTTAATGTTTTTTAATCTTTTTTATTCAGATCAAATTGAAGTCTGATTGTCCTTTACCACCTACGTCAGATTAAACAATTAAACATATAAACTTAATTACATTGTGTCAACAACTTACATATATAATTAAACAATTAAACATATAAATTGAAATATACCTCTCCTTCCCATAGCCTCCGAGCCACGTGGTGTTCATACTCTGTCAACAACTGTGTTATCATCGGTCCTCCAGAAAATCCAGCATGTGCAGCAACATCATCAGCATGTTCCATCTGAGGCTCATGGACATCCTCCTCCATCTGAGGCTCAGGGACATCCTCCTCCATCTGAGGCTGAGACTCATGGACATCCTCCTCCATCTGAGGAGGCTCAGGGGCATCCTCCTCCATATGTGCATGGGCAGTAGACTCGACAACATCATCATGGTCTTGTCTTCGACGACGCTGCCTAATTGGACGATTTGCTTCGTTTCGTCGTCTATTTGATGTTGTTGGTGGAATTCTCTCTGCACCATCTCCTCTATCACCACCTATAATAAATATTAAAATATTATAAAAGACAAATTAATAATATAATAAAAGGCAACAAAAATATATTATTTAATATATAATTATTTAAATCTAATCATATATATTATATAAATATAAGCTATTAAATTCAACTAATTAAAAGTTTAATTTTTTATCAAATCACCTCTATCACCACTATCACCACCTATAATGTTGCGAATAATTTGCCCGAAAGCACCTCGCATCCTAGGCACTGCAACATATAAATTTATACATATTAAAAAAATTATAAACAATAAAAAACATAATATAATAAAGAGCAACATATAAATATTTACATATTAAAAAATATTATAAAAAATATTATGTAATAAAAGACAATATATAAATATTTACATATTAAAAAAAATTATAAATAATAAACAACCCTTATTTTTTGAACCAACCCTTATTTCAAAAAATTATAAATAAATAATAAATAACCCTTATTCTTCAATATTTTTTGAACCATTTTGAACCAAACATGATACTCGAAGTTTTAAGCATTTTCGAAAATTTTGAAATGTCATTCGAATGTTTCACTAAGTTTCGAAACTTTCCATTCGAATCTTTCCCTCATCTTTGAAATTTTGCCTTCGAAAGTTTGACACAACTTCGAAAGTTTCTAAAGGTTCGAATAGACTTACTTTTTAAGCTTCGAAAATTTCAAACACATACAAATTTTCGAAATATACTTACTTTTTAAGCTTCGAAACTTTGAAATCTTCGAGGGACAGGTTGAATGAACTTCGAATCTTTGAAACTTTCGAATGGGGAGTGTAAAAAAGTGAAAGTAAACTTTTTTTGGGGTTTTTATAGATGAGATGGAGGGTATAATGGTCTTTTAAACATGCATGGGGGTGGCAGGTACAAACGTGGGGGTGCGTGGTACAATTCTCACAAAATTGATATAGGTTAGAATTGGACCAAATGGCTTGAATTATCGAACCAAAATACATTTGTGGAAAAACACAATTGTCAAGACCCCTAGCTAATTTTGACAATTAGTTTCGAATAGCACATATATGAAGCAACATTGATAAGCAAATTCTACCATACAAAACATAGTGTAAGCCTCTATCGTAGAAGCATCATTGAAGTCATCCACAATCCAAGGTCATCACACACACAAGTTGAAACATAATATTATAATCTATATTTTATAATGTAAAATATGAATCCTTAAATGTAAAATTATTACCATTAAATTAACAAATGTTGTTCCATGTAAAAAATTTGTTAGCAGATAATATGAAATTTCATATATTAACACTTTTAGAACTTTTTATAAACTTGTTGAGTCTTCATGACCCAAGTCATCTAAATTTTATTACATTAAAAAGTTAAAATTGAATTATTCAACGACAATTATTAAATGATTATGTAAAAACGATTTGTCTGATGATGAAAACTTCGTATTCAAGTTACTAATATACTCCCTCTCTCATTGTCTCACAATGAATGTCATATTAAAAAATAACTATAAATAAAAAATACAAAATAAAAATCTTACCAAATTATTATTAATAATTAATATGTTTGCCAGAGTAGATTGGCATACCCTTGTCTCCTTGACAAACAACCTTTTCATTTTGACAAGCACCCCAATTCCTTAAAACTATTGAATAAAATCCACAAAATTTTATTATATTATTCGATTTTCACTTTGTTTAAATAGGATTTACATAAATTTCATCAAATAAAATGCATTTTATGTTTTGTAAAACAAAAATACTGTATATTATATTTAGCTTTGAGCCCTACCAGCTCTTGTTAGGTTTGTTGCCAACAGTTAGCCTCCTCGACATTTTTTTATATCAGTGCTTCACCTATTGGAGTTTGCTCATGGTACAGCAAACAAGAGATTGTTGCTCAAGAAGCTTGTGATGCCATAAAACCTGGTTGAGTTTCCTTATGAGTTAACTGCAATTATATTTCCGTTATTGATTGAGAATCTTGATTTCAACGTTTAATTAAGGTATTTTAATTGAACTTATAAGAAGTGAGTGTCACTCAAACATACTCTTTTGATATTGGTTTACATATTAACTGCCAAAAAATTATACAAATATTGCCAGATACAATGTAACCACAAATTGAATTGAGTTTGCTTTTGTAAACAAAATATAACCACAAATTTCACCTAAACAACCCCTTCAGTTTGATCCATCTGGAGATTACTGGGATTCAATCAACCTTTGTGATGGAAACACCTGCCATTCGTAGTGCTTACTGAGCTCCAACAGCAGGAATAAAGTAAACACCAGAAAGTAGCACCTGAGACATCAAATCAGATTAGAAAACTTAACAGTAACAAAGAAAAACTCTCTCTAGAGATATTGATCTTCAGTCACATCTTCTGGATTATACAAGGCTCCAACCAAAAGACAAAGATGAATCAAGTGACAACCTCTATAAGGCCACTTGAATTGATAAATTATGCTTCGGTTGCTGCCATCTCCTGATAAATATCCAAATTTTAGCTAGCAAGAAGCTATTTTCTGTATATACTCCATTAACTTTGTATATGCTAGTGTGGGTTAGACAACAGTAAATCAGTCCAGTTACTGCTGCTGTGATGCCTACTAATAGCATAAGGAAGAACAGCAGACATTTTTGTACAAAACCCTCTGATTCTCCACAGTGAAAAAATGTGAACTAATTCCGATGTGTTTCAAACTGTTCGCAACTGCCTCCCTGCTGGTACCGAGATCGCATATGTTCATTTTATATCTATCCTTTTCTTAATATCCTCTATCAAACAGTTTGCAATTGAGACATCATTTTCTGATGAACTTCTAAACTTATCAAGTTCCTTGGGGTCCTTCAGCAAATCAGAAACGGCTTGAGCTTTCTGAATAATAGATTTTCTATGTGCATGCGCATTGTCTCTGACTTCACCATAAGTATTTGGCAAGTTGGTAGAATGAGGAACATTCGACATCAAGCGGCAAAGTTTTTGAGACATTTCAGTCATACCTTGTTTCTTTAACTCAACATTTAATTTTTGGAATGTCAAATACTGAGGAACTATACCTCTTCTTATCATGTCCTCAAATTCTGCAAAAGCCTCTTCCAACCTATGCATTTTGCATAGCAAATGAATTAACATGGTACTCGTAGCCAAGTCCATGTCATATCCATTATGTCTCATTTCCTTGCTAACTTGAACTGCCAAATCTAACCTCTCCTCTTCACATAACATCTTCAACACAAGATGGTAAGTTAGACGATCCGGGGTATGACCAGACTCAATCATCTTGGTATACAGGTTCATCCCTTCCTCAATTTTTCCACATCTTGAAAAGTACCTAAAAAAGTAATTGTAGGTAGTGGGGATTGGAAGGAAACCTCTACTTATCATCTTTTTAAGAATTTTACTAGCACCTTCCAGATCTCCTGCCTTACAAAAACCCTTAACCAAAGAATTGTAAGTTGAGAGCGTAGGACCTATTTGCAAAACATGAAAACGCTCCATCATTCCCAAAGCCTCTTTAAATCTCCCAGCTTCTGCCAATGCATCAATTATGGGGTTATATACAATTGCATTTGCTTCAATTCCTTCTTTGGTCATTTCACCAACCATCTCAAGCGCCTTTTCAACACGGCGCATCCGACAATAACCTTCCACAAGGGTACCATATGTCACAACACTCGGTTTCACATTCTCCTTCTTCATCTCTTCCCAAAGTCTTTCAGCATGTTTGAGTTTCCTCGCTCGAAACCAACCATTTAACATTATGTTATAAACCCGAGTCGAAGGAACCCAACCCAGGTCTGTCTCCTTTCTCCTAAGGAAATACTCTGAAGCTTCCCTTACAGACCCTTCTTTGCAAAGTGAATCAATCAATATCCCAAATAAACTCATTTCTGACATCGAATCCACAATTGACTTCTTATCTTTTGCAAACTCAAACGTCCTAATAGCAGCCTCGTGCATACCTACAAAATTTTAAAATAAATACAAAAGTGACTCGTCATTACATAATGAAAGAGAATAATTGGCACAAAAACTACACTATCACTTGGGATTAACCAAATTCAAATCGATTATTGGACAGTTTGATAAACCTAAATTGCATGGTTTTATCGTCCAACTGTAAAACAGTGATTTGCTTTGCTGTGTTTGGAAGTTAAATCACTAATTCAGACCTTGCTAGTGATATTTGTACAAGAAGGTTTCATTGTTGACAAAGGTAAGGTTTCATAACATCTTAACACCATTTAAACCTTTTAGTATACCAAAACTTATTGCAAGTTGCAACATATTTTCTTTTTTTCTTGTAGATGACATTAAGCCATGGATGATATGGGGGGCTACTATATAAGTCCTATAATGTATTGGCAGAATGCCATAGCAAATAAGGAATTCTTTGACAGAAGATGGGGTGAAGTAAGAAATTAATTTTTTTCATTCTTCTTTGTCACACCCTTCTTTAAAAACAACAAAGACACTTGTGTCCGGGGTTAGTCAATGCTATTATATGATATGAACTTTAAGCATTGTAAAACAAAAATAAATAAATCTCACAATTTAAATTTAAAATCATTCATTCAACTCGTCAACAAATCCAAACAACATTACTTGTACTAAAATCAACTTTAAAATAAAAAAAATGAAAGCTAAATCACTATCTATAATAAATAAATAAATAAATAAATAAATAAAACTCACTTTTCAGTAAAATCAAGTTTAGAACACCTCAAGCTCAAGTACAGTGAACTTATCCCGAACTCACGACCTAATTATCACTCCACTCCTTAACTTTCGACCGTAACTACAAAGTCAATCTATATCCCCTGATAATGGAACTAGATTGATATACAATTTAAATAAATAAATTGAGTATTCACTTCCACTTCAATTTAAGCAATGAAAATTCGTAAATTGAAAAGCTAAATTAGAAAAAGTTTGTAGCACCTGCGCGAGCATATCGTCGAATCAAGATAGCAAATGTACCAATAGAAACCAATTTATCTTCTTCTTCTTCTTCTTCTCTATGAATACGATCAAGAACAAGAGTCCAAGCAGAATCAAACTCCTTGATTTTAGCAAGAGCGTTAACCATGGAGTCAAAGAGTGTCGGATCGGGTTTAAACCCGGGTTGTTCGTCAGCCCATAGGAAAAGCGAATGCAGGAGTTTTGGCGACGACGCGAAGTGGTCGAAGACAGCACGAAGGAGGGGAGAATCCGGTTTGATTCCGGTTCGGTTAAGTTGGGCGTGGAGTTGTGAACCGGGGGAGATGGATGGGTTAGTGAATAGAGTGGAAATGAGAGAGAAATTGGAGTCGGGTGTAGGGGTGTTTGGGTTGAGTGTTGGGTTTAGGTTTGGGTTTGGGTTTGGTGTGGGTTTGGGTTGGGTGGGTGGTAGGGATGGCCAGTGAATGAGTGGGTTACCGGGTTGGGAGAGCCATGAGGAGAATGGAAATGAATGAATAGGGTTTGGTAATGGTTTCAATAACCCAAGTGACAAGAGTATGCGACGAGGGTTTTCAGAATGCATTGCTTCGCTGCTCTACTCAACTCACTCAATCACAAAACTAAAGAGGAAATCGAATTCACACTTCAACAACTATTTTTTTTTAAATAAGAACATTAAATATAAATAAATATTTTTATATTTGTTTATATTGTGAATTTAAATATTATTTATTTATTTATTTATAATTGAGTACGATGAAAAGAACTACCAACTAATAAGTGATTGGAGTAGAAATTGTAGAGAGATAACAAAAAGGGGGGGGGCGCGAATAACAGAAAGCGGAATGGGTTCTATGAATATATCCACTCCGGTTCCACTAACCGCCGTTGGCCGGAATCCAACCAGCTATTTACACCGGCGGCGACCCAACTCAGTTTGTTTCGTTGCAAATTCGCCACCAGAATCTCCTCCCGAAATAGAGCTCGAGTTCATTGGGGTATCGTTTCATCAACATTTTCATTCTCATAAGCTTTCTATCTTCTAATACTAATTGTGGCATTATTAATATTACAATTAATTTATAATAATTGAAGTTGAAATGAAAATGCGAACAAAATTGTTTGCTGCAGCCGAAAGCGGATGGTGATGGATCATATCCGGTGGATAAAGCGAAAGAAATAAGCGGAGCGAAGCTGCTGAGGAACGTGATGTTGGATAACAAGATTGAGCTTTATGCCACCTATGTACGTTTCACACCACACGCTTCCTTTCAATATTAACCAGTAACCACCAATGTTTATAATTTTAGTAATTACTCATTTATTATATTTAAACATGCTTTCAACTTTTATATAGTATTATAGCCCATATTTCTAAATTGTTCAAAACTCTAATTATGATATATGTAGTCTCATTGACGTACAAATTTATAAATGTCTTTATTCTTAGAGTTGAAGAATGACGGGATGTTCATTTAATAAAAACAAGAAAAAAGGAATATATATTTCTAAATTTGTTAAAAGTAAGGACCCTAACTCCATTCACCAAAAAAATTTCTAATAGAAAATAAGTAAAGTATAATATTTTAGCTTATCTTTGATTAATATCAGTTAATAGTAATATTCTAAGCTCAAACCACTTTTTTTTAGGTATTGTCCACTTTATGGTTTTGTAAGTAAAAGATGTCTTAGTAGGTAGAGAAGTGTGAGTGTTGTTTATAAACTACAATTTGTCTCAATTCTCAAGCAATGTGAAACTTTTTGGTTTATCAAAATGGTAGCTCCCCAATCAAGACTAAAGAACTAAATTGTACGTCAACCCTTGTACATGGCTTAGACCCTCATTTCCCACATACCACACCAATTGTCCAATGCGGACTCAGATGATAGTTAGAGACACTAAGCTCTTTGGAAGCGACATTGTATCTGCAAACACTCTAACACTTAAGTGAGTATGTGAGTAAAGTGGGTGAGAGATTTTGTTAGAATGAAATTTGTGTACCTTTTAACTAAAGCAATAATCCTTTTATAGTGAACTCTATTAGGATAATGAGGTAAAAGACCTGTTGTGGTCGTTGAGTGAGTTGCACTACGATCGGTGGATCACCACATGATCTTGATCATGCGACATCTGATAAAAAAGAGGTTGAACAACCCCTATAGTGAACAACGGTTACTTAGTCCAGTCCTGAACAAATAAATATATTAAACAAATTTCCCAACTCACTTTTAAATGAATATTTTGGTTTATGACTATATCATATTATCATGAACCAAAAGGATTCAATTTTTTTCAAGATATAAAAATAAAAGGCACAACTCAAAACCAAACAAAAAAACAAATTTTTGCAGACTAATTTTAACTGTATATAACAACAGGGGAAGTTGATGAACTGTGGGGGAGGGGGTAGCTGCGGAACTTGCATTGTCGAGGTATGAATTTCGTTGCTCTTTCATAATATATCATATATTATTATTAGAGTTTAATAATCTTCAGTATGAATATGTTCTGTAATTGCTACTACATATTGATTCTTCTTCTGTTTGTTGCAGATCATTGAAGGAAATGATCTTTTAAATGAAAGGACAAATACTGAACTAAGATATCTTAAGAAGGCATGTTCTCTGTCTCTCTCATGCACACACACATCATGAACACTTTGTAGTTAATTTTTCCAGTATTTGAGAGATCATCATTCTTAAAATATTTACCACATTATAACCTCTAATGTATTGGAATCAATTTTATAGTGTATACGAAAATCAACCTCATAGATTGAATTACTGAAATCAGTAGTACTGTCGTGTAGCAGAATTTAAAAAAAAAATTGTTATTGTTACACAATAAGCTATTTAGTACAAAATTTTGTCAAATAAGGGCCGTAGTGGCGCTGTACCATTGTTGTATATCGAAGTTTGAACAAATCGTTATTTTATGTGATTGACAACACTAGGGAAATGTTTAAACCATAGTTGGGTTGGTTTAATTGGCTAAAGTTTGAGTTGATTTGGATAATGTTCTGATTTAACTTGCTAATCAAGTTTTTGACACATTGATATGAAGGTTTCTAAGACAGTGTGGAAATATTATAATCTCTTCGAAAGTGGTTTGAAATTATGGACTTTGAATTCAACTCATTTTTCCAACCTATCTGATGCAATAATGAGTAACATTTGCTTATCACAATGTTCCTTTCATATTATGAGGGTGATATGATCCTAACTTTTGAAATCAACTAATCTTTTGAGCTGTCTTTTGTAAACAGAAACCTGAATCTTGGAGGCTAGCTTGTCAAACTATTGTTGGGAACAAAGAAAACTCTGGCAAGGTATCTTTACAAAATAATTGTTCTTTGTACTAGATATTTTTTTTACATCAAAATTGTGCTATTCTCATATTTAGTGTGACAAGTGTGATGCTAAGCTAGTCATAGTTTATGTATAAGTGCAGAGCATATACGATGCATCATGGTTTTAAGATGCATGATGGTTTTAAATTGCAGTTGTAGTTGCTATTATGTTGCAAACTTTTATATACAGTTGCAATGCTGTTGCAGAGATTTCAAAATCTGCAATATTGCAGCCGTAATTACAGTTGCACACTGCAATTTAAAATCATTCATGATATACACTAAATTGATTTGTTTTAAAAGTATGATTTCATTATAATTTTTTCTGAACGGATGCCATATTTCATAAACTTGCACTAATATATCAAGTTGATTACAATTTACAGTGAGTTTCCTTATATGAATTAAGTATATTAACTTGACCCTAGGATGATGATTTTTTTTTTGGTGACTAGTATGATGATAATTAAAGCATGGAGAAAGTAAATCTGCATATGCTTGTCTCTTTCCCTATAGCAAACGAAATTTAGTGACTAGGGAATCTTTATTCAATTTGTATGGTTGTCTTAAAAAGAATAAAACAATGACCTATTCCAAAATTAATCAAGACTAGTTTTTGATTGAGTACAGGAATTCTAGTCGTATATTCAAATATTTGCTATGATGAACTTTTAGGTTGTTGTTCAAAGGATTCCTCAATGGAAGAAGTAACATACCTAGCCAAGTAGCACATCCTGGATTTTATCTAGTTTGCATCATTAATTTATGAAAACTCTTGCTTTCGTTTAATGTAAGCTAGCTGATATATATCTGTATAATGTATAATTTTCCTTACATGTTTTGTAATGCTGCATGCCACTTGGTTTCTATTCTAGGGTACAAATATTTGTATGATATTATAATATATACCATGTGTGCTCTATACTAGAAATTATACACAATGTTATGCTGGATAATTTATTAAGCAAAAGTGGTAATGTGGCCTTGGAGAACAGATCAAAGGGAAGTCACCTGCAAGATTCTGTTATTGGTGATGTTTTGTTTTGTTTTGCACCTTGAATTATTTTTTTATTATTTATTCTTTAGCACGACTTGTGCTTGAGAATAGTTCATTCATATCAAGAAATTTTAGTTTATTAAAAAGAATACTCAAAGTCTTGTGTGGCGTATTTTTTCTTCATACATACCCAAGACTAAGACTTTTTGTATTTACTCACACCCTATTTTGATATTCAAAGTCTAAAGAAATAAAAAGATGTTCCCTTCCTATGCTACAAGCTTAACAACCAAGTAATGTCTTTAGTTTTCTTTTCTTTTTCTTTTTTTGGCTCTTTTTTTTTTTTTTT
>JBBPBR010000005.1:51664555-51677592 GCA_037974775.1 Cicer pinnatifidum | reverse complement strand
AACTCCAAATCCAAAAAAAAATCTCGAAGAAAAAATATATATTTTAACAAAATAAAAAAAAAATATTCAATATAAATTCACGAAAAAAATTAGCTCATATTTCTTCATTGAATCTTATCTTTCTACAAAACATTTCAGATCCATTAAAAAAAAAACATTAAAGGTGTTAGAAAAAAAAAACAAGAAAATATAATGATAGTTTCAAATATGTGGTTTCAGTTGATTTTAGATAAGCACAGTGATTATTTCTATTGGAACACAATCAAGAGTGGAGGGTGAATCAATGGTGAAAATTGTGGTGTTTTTGGAAAATGATGGAGAAAAGAGAGAGAGAGAGAGATAGAGGAGAGTTATTTTCTGAATTTTACTATGTATTTCAAAAATGACATTAGTTTCAAATCATTACACACAAAGTTATTTATATGGGTACAAATGTGGAACCACTTAACTTAGCCCAAAAACTAACATTTGAATTATTTTACAACTTCCAATACACCACCTTAATTCAAATGATCCACATTCTTCATGCCTAGCTTCTTCACAAGTTTGTTGAAAACTTCATTCGTAACGCCTTTCGTCAACAAATCCGCAACTTGTTCTTCGCTTTTGCAATAACCCAAACGTAATTGTCCGGAACTCACTAGTTCCCTCAAATAGTGAAACCTCATCTCAATATGCTTGCTCCTCCCATGTGCTATGGGATTCTTAGCAAGGTTGATGGCTGAAACATTGTCCATCAACAGCAAAACAGCTCCTCTAGTGTTGTTGTCCAGCTCACGCAACAAGTTCACTAGCCACACAGCTTGGCATGCACATAATGAGGCTGCAATATACTCCGCCTCGCAAGAAGAGAGAGCAACCACCGGCTCCTTTTTAGAACACCAAGAGATTGGTGCCCCTCTGAACATAAAAACATAACCGACCGTTGATTTCCGATCGTCCTTATCTCCGCACCAATTGGAGTCGGTGTATCCAAGTAATTCGCAACTTCTGCCCATGTCACTCGCAGGAAATAAAATTCCACAGCCAAGAGTACCTTTCACATATCTAAGTATCCTCTTAACTGCTGCCAAGTGTGATACATTTGGCCTCTCCATGAACCTACTTGCAATACCGACACTAAATGCAAAATATGGCCGCGTATTGCACAAGTACCGCAATGATCCTACCAATCTCCGGTATTGAGTAGAATCCACATCTTGCTCATCTTCACTCTTGGACAGCTGCAAACGGGCCTCGGCTGGTGTTGTGGCAGCATTGCAATGCTCCATATCACACCTCTTCAAGATCTCCATTGCATACCTCTTTTGATGCATGAGCAGTCCCAACTTTATCTTTTGGAATTCTATGCCTAAGAAGTATTTCATTGTGCCAAGATCCGTCATTTCAAACTCCCTCATAAGCTCTTCTTTGAACTTTGAAATGTAGCTTTCACAACTGCTCGTAATCAATAAATTGTCCCCATAAAGACAAAGTATGATTACTTCTTCGCTTGCATCCGACTTCACATAAACACCATGTTCGGATACGCACTTCTTGAAACCAATGTCTATAAGAAACCCATCTATGCGTTTGTTCCAAGCTCTTGGCGCATGCTTCAAACCATAGAGTGCCTTCCTTAACTTGTAGACCCTTGCCTCTTGATTTTTAATCACAAAATCAGGTGGCTGTCCCACATAGACCTCCTCATCAAGTGGACCATTCAAAAATGCCGATTTGACGTCCATTTGATATAACGGCCAGCTGTTGTTATTAGCTATCGCAATAACTAACCGGATGGTTTTATGTCTTGCTACCGGTGCGAATACCTCCTCAAAATCTATCCCTTCTTTTTGCAGAAATCCCTTTACAACTAATTGAGCTTTGTGCTTGATTATTTCACCTTTCGGATTCGCTTTCACTTTGTAGACCCATTTCACACCAATAGCCTTTTTGTCTTTCGGTAAGTCAACCAATATCCATGTATTGTTCCTTTTAATTGATTCCATTTCTTCCTTCATAGCACACACCCACTTTGGATCACTTAATGCCTCCTCCGTATTCACCGGTTCGGATTCAGCCATTAGAGCGAAATGAATAAGATCACCCTCATTGTTGATCTCGCTATCTTGGAACAATTCACAATCACGGAGTCTTTGAGGCAATCCTCTTCGCCTTGTTGATCGTCTACTGGATTCACCTCTTTCGGTTCTGAAGGGTTGCTGTACAACACCTTAAGTATGCTGAAAATTTAGATTTTTCTGCAGAAAATTGATTGGCAAATCGATTTCCAGCTCTCCAGAAGCTCCAGAATGCTGATTTTCCTGGTGACAATCGATTGGGCAATCGATTTCCACCTCCCCAGTCTGACTTTTCTGCATAAAATCGATTGGCGCGATTGACACTTCTCCAGTAGCTCCAGGATTTCGACCCAAATCGATTGGCAAATCGATTTCCTGATCTGTAATGACAGTTTTTCTGCTATCAAACTGTCGTATCTCATCCACGACCACATCTCGACTAATTATGATCTTCTTGCTACTCACATCAAACAACTTGTAGCCTCCAGTAGGATGATATCCGACAAGCAACATCATTTCACTCTTGTCGTCAAGCTTCTTTCTAAGTTGTCCCGGAATATGTCGAAATGCTACCGAACCGAAAACGCGCAAATGACTCAAATTTGGTTTGAATCCAGACCATACCTCTTCTGGAGTCACCTTTTCTAGCTTCTTTGTAGGACACCTATTCAACACATAGGCAGCTGTAGCAACAACTTCTCCCCAAAGCTCTTTTGGAAAATTCTTCCCTTTCAACATGCTACGCACCATGTTCATAATTGTCCGATTTTTCCTCTCGGTCACACCATTTTGCTAAGGCGTATAGGGTGGTACAACATCACGTACTATACCCTCATCATCACAATACTTCCCAAATTCTCTCGAAGTAAATTCGCCTCCGCCATCGGTTTTGAGAATTTTGAGTTTGTGACCGTTTTGCCGCTCAACCATAGATTTAAATCGTTTGAACACCTCAAACACCTCATCCTTCCTCTTTATGAGATAAATCCACAGTTTCCTACTAAAATCATTGATAAAAGTGACAAAGTATCGATTACCTCCATACGAACTGACTTGCATTGGTCCGCACACATCGGAATACACCACCTCAAGCTGATGTTTAGTCCTATGACCTGCATCTTTGCTGAAACTATTCTTGTGTTGCTTCCCTTGTATACACTCTTCACATATCTCAGATGGAATATTGATACTAGGCAGTCCAGTCACCATCTCATACTTTTGCAACGCGTTGAGATCTCGAAAGTTCAAGTGTCCAAGACAGTAGTGCCACAACCATTCATCACGACTTGCCACTGTAGCTAAACACCTATGCTCCATGATTTCCAACCCAATCTTGAAAGTCCTATTGGCAGCCATAGGAGCCTTAAGGATCAAAACACCGTTTTGGTCCAAAACGCGCAAAGCCTTGTTCTCCATCCGAATCATGTAATTCTTCTCAAGCAATTGGCCAATACTCAAAAGATTACACTTGATTCCTGGAATGTACAGCACATCTTTGATCAAGGAATGACCACCATCCCTTCTCATGATCAAAACATCACCGATATCGTCGGTCGCTAATGTCGTGTCATCCGCAAATTTCACTCTACTTCGTGTGGCTTGATTGATCTTCACGAACCAATCCTTTCTTCCCGTCATATGTGTCGAACAACCTGAGTCCAAGTACCACTCATTTCTCCCTTGGGCTCCATCTCGAACTGTTACCATTGCGCTTTTCTCCGAATGCGTTATTGCAGATTTTTCTGCACTGCAATAGTTGTTGTCCAGCAACTTCCTCTTGTCACAGTTGTTGTCCAGCACCTCTTCGATGCCATAGTTCTCTTCCATGATCATTACAAGAACCGTGTTATCATAATCCACGTCTTGCCTAGCAACCTTAGCCTCATCCGCATGATTCTCCCTTGGTTTCGCTCTACACTCTCTTGCGAAATGCCCAAGCTTTTGACAATTGTAACACTTCTTGGTACTTTTGTCGAACGGCCTATAGTTGTCTTGACCACCACCTTTGGAATTGCCCTCACCTTTCCTTGAATTTTGTGACTCTTTTCCATCAAAATTCTGGAAATTCTTCTTTCCTCTAGAAGGTCATTTCCCTTTCAATTTCTTATTCTTCTCGGTGAAACGGGCTTGCAAAGCAACTTCCGCTTTGGCTTTATTGTTTCCTCTTTCATCCATCCTTTGTTCATGAGCTTCCAATGAAGTTTGAAGTTCATCCTTCGTCATCGTCTTGAGATCCTTCGATTCCTCAATCGCCACCACAATATTATCGAATCTTGGTGTTAAAGAACGCAATACCTTCGACACAAAATTCTGTTCGGAAACGGCTTCACCACACGACTTCATTTGATTCCCCAAGCGTGTCACACGCGTCACGTAATCGTTAATCGTTTCCTTGTCTTCCATTTGAAGTAACTCAAACTGCCGCTTGTGAGTTTGTAACCTCACCACCTTCGCCTTATCCGCTCCAGCATAAGCTTTCTCAAGAATACCCCAAGCTGTCTTCGTCGAGTCGCAATCGCCCACTTTTTCGAAATTGTCACTATCGACGCAAGAATGGATCAAGAAAAGGGCCTTGTAGTCTTTCTTCTTATCTTCCTTGAATTTCGCTTCTTGGGTTGTTGTAGCCTCTTTACCAAGAGGAGTAATGCCATCGGTAATCATATCAATAACATCTTGATATCCAAACAAAACTTTCATTTGTTTGTGCCATTTGTCATAATTCTTCGAATCAAGAATCGGAAGGTTGGTAGAAATTTTGTCATTGGAAACGGACATGATTGCAGCGGAATTTTGGATCTTAACAAAGCTCTAGATGCCAAATGTTGGAACACAATCAAGAGTGGAGGGTGAATCAATGGTGAAAATTGTGGTGTTTTTGGAAAATGATGGAGAAAAGAGAGAGAGAGAGATAGAGGAGAGTTATTTTCTGAATTTTACTATGTATTTCAAAAATGACATTAGTTTCAAATCATTACACACAAAGTTATTTATATGAGTACAAATGTGGAACCACTTAACTTGGTCCAAAAACTAACATTTGAATTATTTTACAACTTCCAATAATTTCAAATCAATAATTTCATTTAATTTCATAATTTTGTGAAGAAAAAGAAGGAGAAGAAAATTTTATTAAAACTCTAATTTTGACTTTTGTATAAATGACGCAAATAACTTAGACACGAGTCCAAATTTAACATGTCAATTCCATTTAATGTTTTTTTATTAAATTTGACGAAAATGATCAAAATTGTTAACAAAATCATAATTAAAAAATATAAAGAAACAATAATTAATTCAGGGTCCAAAGTAAATCTTGAAAAAAAAATGACCAAAAATATAATTTATCCCATTTTTAATAATCTCTCAAAATTTATAGACCTGTTGTTGAAGCTCCAATATTGAAACATGTTTTCAAATTTTAAATTTAGTGTTCTGACCTCACTGTTTGGTACTTGAAGGATACGTCACTGATGTTATCTTTATTCGATAATGAGGGAGCAAAAGGTGGTTGCTTTATTAATATTGGTCTTTCCTTTTGGTGAGGATATATGAAAATGGTACTATTTTACTTTTGGAACATTTTTATTGGACTTTCTCAAGAAACACAGAAAGCGACAATCTATAAGTTTGGAAACATGTATCCGCAGGAGCCACACAATGTCAAGTCAAACTATGTATGGCTTTTTGTGACTGTCCCAATATGGAGGAGTGATCGAACTAAGGATCCAAATAGATAAAGTGTGTAATTAACCACTACTATAATGTATTAAAGGATTTTGTCCCTTAATGATTAGTTTATTAGGATTCAGATTTGTGTGGGTTTTTATGCTTATATCTCTCTTTGGGATTTTTAGTCCCAAAATGCAACTTTTTTATTAGAATATCCTTTTTTTATTATTTATTCTTCAATTGTCCTATTTTGAAAAAAAATTCTCAGACTTTTCTATTTTTTATTTTCAATAAGAAGTCTCTCTATGGGAAAGCGACCTCCTGAATAGGAAGCCTCTCCCTGGAGAAAGGACCTCCAACTATCCATTGTTATAAATTGTTTATTGTTACAATTATTAATTTAATTATTTAAAAAATAAAATACTAATATTAAATTAAAATAAAATACAGTAATAAATTATAAATAAAATTTATAATTTAATTATTATTATTATTATTATAAATAATTATTATACGTATAATTAAAATAATTAAATTATTAATTTAATTATTTAAAAAATAAAAATACTAATAATAAATTAAAAAAATACATTAATAAATTATAAATAAATGTTATAGTTTTATTATTGTTATTATTATAATAAATAATTATTATACTTATAATTAAATATTATTATAGTTAAAATGATTAAATAAAAGTATATATTATATTATAAATTTAAAAAAATGATAATAAAAATTAAATAATAATAACAATTAAATGAAAAGAAATTTATATTGCTAACATGAAAATTAAATGAAACACATTAAATTAATAATAAAAATACATCAAATTTGAGTAGATGTGCCAGCAGCGTTTGAACAATGTTTTCTAATATGACCAGAGACCCGACGTAATCCGCATTTTCTTGATACTCTTTTTGTACTGTCCATTTCTGTTCTAATGCGTTTGCTCTTTGGGCGACCTTTCGTGACTCTCCGCATTAGTGGATTGTGACACACCTTAACACCTTCATATTGTGGCCAATATCCTTGGTTTGGTATGGGTTGGAACACTTCATCATAGACTTTTAGTACCGTTTCCACCTTATACACATCAGGTATAAGACTCCAATAATTATATTTAATGTTAGAACATGCTGCTATGACATGTGAACAAGGCATATGTTTAGCTTGATATATTCCACAATCGCACCACTTGTTAGAAAGGTTTACACTGAAATGACCAATTGGTCGCCCTTCTATTGGAACTAGTGTCTCGTGCACCATGAAAGTATGGTTGCTCCGATCAAAACTATCCACCCTATAACTATTGGATTTACTTATTTCCAATTTCATAAAATTTATGCAAGTTTCTGTGTATACCTGACCAAAAGCTAAAATTAATGCGTGTCGTTTTCCCATGGTTGGAAACAGTGTCCCTGTTTTAAAATAAGTTGATTGGATCAAAGCAGTTATGGGAAGGTTTCGCGGGCCTTTTAATATTGCGTTCATTGACTCCACAAGGTTGGTTGTCATCTGACCCCAACGACTACCTCCATCGAATGCTTGAATCCAATCCTATCGAGGTATATTGTCTAACCATTTCAAAGTCTCCGGATTTAGTATGTCGATTTCTTTATGGTAGTATCGATATATAGGCTCATTGATCGAGTAACCTGTATTAAAACAGTAGACAATTATATAAATTAAGAATGAAATTACTAAAAATTACAGTAATTATAAAAATTAAGAATGAAAACTATTACCCATAGAAATAACTTTTTTCTTCAAAGCATTGTCTTTAAATTCCCTTGCAAAATTTTGTGAAATATGTTGGACGCAGAACATATGCTTTGACGGAGCATCTTGCCACCCATTTGTAGAATTATTATAAGCACTCTTAATAGATTCATGTCTATATGAAATCAAACAAATGTTGATTTGTGGAGTGATAAATTTTATCAAATTTCTCAAAAAGAAACTTCAACATTCTTTTGTCTCACCTTCCACAATAGCATAAGCAATAGGAATTACGTTGTCGTTCCCATCTTGTGCTACTGCTGCCAATAGAGTTCCTTTGTACTTGTCGTACAATCAAGTCCCATCAACTTGTACTATTGGTTTGCAGAATTTAAATGCAGATATACACGGATCGAAAGCCCAAAATAGTCTATGAAAAATCCTTATTCCACCTATCAAACTATTCTCATGATAAGCTGGGATGGTTTCCATTTCTATTTTAGTTCCTTGAGCAAATGTTTTCATAACCAACAACCATTGTGGGAGTTGATTGTAAGACTCTTCCCAGTTACCATAAATTTGTTCGATTGCTTTATTTTTTCCAATCAAGGCCTTTTTATAACTAAATGTGTAGTTATGTAAAGCCAGAATCTGAGCAACAATGACCTTCACTTTGATTGAATGATCCACTTTCACAACTTGTATTATGCTTTGACATATCATGTTAAAATCGAGCTTCGTATGATCTTGTGATAATGCAGAATTTGTGCATGTATGAGGCACATTCAATTTACCAATATAACCCACAATTCACTTTTTTTGCGTTTTGAAGCTATGCATCTAAAGAAACAATTTGGATTTGAACAATAAATGACATACCTTTCTAAATCTGATTTTTGCACCACAAAATTCAATGATTGTTTTAAATGGTAACACTTGATTGCATGTACGCATTCATCTTTGTTATGAAACTTCATTCCAACTGCAAGAGTTCCATCTACTGTTGGGTCTTCTTCGTTAATGAACAAGTGATCAAATACACTTGTTTTTTGTTGAGTATCTAAATTGATGCTCTTCAAGTGACATGGTGGATCGAAATTAGGTAGACATCATTGATATAAATTTGATGTATTTTATTTTTCCAAATTTGATGTATTTTTATTATTAATTTAATGTATTTCATTTAATTTTCATGTTAGCAATATAAATTTCTTTTCATTTAATAGTTATTATTATTTAATTTTTATTATCATTTAGTTTTTTTTTTATATTTATAATATAATATATATATATTTTTATTTAATCATTTTAACTATAATAATTTTTAATTATAAGTATAATAATTATTAGTATTTTTATTTATTAAATAATTAAATTTATTATTTAATTATTTTAATTATAATAATTTTTAATTACATGTATAATAATTATTTATTATAATAATAATAATTAAATTATAATTTTATTTATAATTTATTAATGTATTTTATTTTAATTTAATATTATTATTTTATTTTTTAAATAATTAAATTAATAATTGTAATAATAAACAATTTTTAAAAAAAAAAACGAAAATGGGTAGTTGGAGGTCGCTTCCCGACGGAGAGACTTCCTATTGAAAATAAAAAGCAGGGCAATCTGAGAAATTTTTTTCAAAGTAGGGCAATTAAGAAATAAATAATAAAAAAGAGGATATTCTAATAAAAAGTCCCAAAATGCCCTAGTTTTAAAAAAAATATACATAAATGCCCTACTTTTTTTTTTGCCTCAGTTGCTCATCGCAACTTGAGGATGCGACCTCTTGAAAGAGATATTTTTTTCATTTTAACATATGGTCGCATCCTGGGGATGCGACTTTGTACAGTGACAATTTTTTTTTTTTTTGCCATTTCAAGAATATTTGTATTTATTATTAACTATTTTTATTATTTAAATAATTTAAAAATAATTAAAACATTTAAAAAATTGAAATACTATTATGAATAATAATAATAATAATAATAATAATAATAATAATAATTTTAATGATATTCTAAATTTTAATAAACAGAAAATGGAAGGAAAAAATATATCACATTTATATTTTATCATTATTATTATTATTATTATTGTTTTCATTAATTTTTATTTATTAGATAAGAAAAATAAGAGGAATTTGTTATAAAAATGTGCCAAAAAATGAGGAAGTTGTTATAATAATCTGTCGAGGAAATTGTTATAATAATTTGATAAAACAAATAAATAAGAGGATTATGTGTCAAACTAAATAACGTGTTCTTGATATTTTGCCGATAAAATAACAACGTATCTTCTTAATAACTCCCTCTTGTTTAAGTGCATCTTTTTCTTGAATATAACGTGTTTTATTTTATTTTATTAATAGTATTTTGATTTTGTTTAATTATTTTTAATTCATTAAATAATCAATAACTGAATTGTTAATAAAATAATATTAAGTGTTAATTTACTAGCAAAATATAATTGAATTGTCAAAATAGTATAACATGATAAAATCAATGTATTTGGTTTGGTAAATTATTATAACAACTTTCTCCTCTTTTGGCACATTATTATAACAAATTATTATTATTATTTATTAATGTATTTTATTATTGTTGTTATTATTATTATTAATAATAATAATAAAATACATTAATAATAATAATATATTAATAATAAAAATAATAAAATATATTAATAAATAATAATAATAATAATAATAATAATAATAAAATATAAATTTAATGTATTATTTGCTTCAATTTTCTGTTTTTTAATTTAACGTATTTTATTGGTTCGATTTAATTTAATTTATTTTATTAATATAATCTACTTTATTATTATTATTATTATTACTATTATTATTTTATTGAAATTTAGAATATTAATAAAATGATTATTATTATTTATTATTGTTATTGTTATTATTAATAAAATTACTATTATTATTTATTGTTATTATTCTTATTATTATTATTATTCATAATAGTATTTCAATTTTTTAAATGTTTTAATTATTTTTAAATTATTCAAATAATAAAAATAATTAATAATAAATACAAATATTCTTGAAATGGCAACAACAAAAATTGTCACAGTATAAGGTCGCATCCCCAGGATGCAACCATATGTAAAAATGAAAAAAAAAATCTGCTTCAACAAGTCGCATCCTCAGGTTGCGAGCAACTGGGGCAAAAAAGTAGGACATTTCTGTATATTTTTTTAAAATTGGGGGTATTTTGAGATTAAAAATCCAAAAGAGGGATATAAACATCAAAAATCCTATTTGTGTCGCATTATAATTGTTTTTTTTTTAATTGTATACAATTTTTATGAAAATAATTAATGATAGAGTGAGAATAAGATAAACTGAGAGTTATATTTTTCCGTAGACAAGATTAAAGATTCTAAAAAACCTAGTTAATTAAAAATGTTATAATATATACTACATAATAAAATTGTTTGATCTATCGTGTCAGTCTATTTAAATAAATATAAATATTTATTTTTTACTTTTATAATTTTTATATTAAATTTTGTTTTTTTTTGTAAAATGTTCAACTTTTAGTAGTTTCCACATAGTAATCTTCAAATATGATACATATAAATTCATATTCTTCAAAATGTCATATTAAATATCAAGATATAATTTATTTTCATTGATATATTAATTCGTTAATTTAGTTAAAGATACGTTTGATTACTTATTAAAAAAATAAAAATAAAATAAATTTTAAGTACTTCTATCAATGTCAAATATATGTCTAAAAAATAAGTCTATTACATATCAAATTTATATCTTGTAAAATCTAGTTCGACTACAGAAAAATTACATGATAATCATTGTAATTGAATATATTTAGCTTACGGAAATTTAAATAATTTAATATTTATCTTCAATTAATTATTAAATTAATATAATTAATCACAGTTGACCCATGACAAATTACATGTTTATAAAAAAAATCTTCTAAAATGATTTTAGATGAAATAGTAAAAAAAATTAAACACAACTTCCCTCTCTATAAATCATTTTAAATCCACATCTTCACAATTTCTATGTAGACCAAAGATAGCTTTATTTATTTATTGCTTACGGAATCAGCCATAGACAGTTTATCAATTCAATTGCTCTTCTCTCTTTTTTCTTGCACATGAACACACCATCTCTCTTTTTTCTAGTCCTATGAAAAGTCTTGCAAACAAAATGTGTCTCTCATATTTCATGATACTTTGACATCATATATTTATTTAAAATATTAAAATATTAGATATATAAATAATTATATTATATATTTAACATTTTAATTATTTTTAATCAATATAAAACTTAATCACTGACATTTAAATTTAATATTATTTCTCTCAGACCAATTGTTTTCATATTTGTTTTTGCCTCAAAACGAATGCTAGATGACCTGAATATCGGTCAAAGAGAAATAAAACAAATCAATAACTATTTTAACCAAATTTTGAATTCAAACTTTTCATTAATTAGAGTTTATTAATCATTGGATTAAATATTATTTGTTTGTTTAAATTAAACAAATTCAATATATATATATATATATATATATATATATATATATATATATATATATATATATATATATATATATATATATATATATATATATATATATATATATATATATAATATATGCACGCAATTAATTATTTCTCTCATATGCACGCAATTGACCTTTTGATCACAATATTTTTTGTCGCATTACATCTTCCTTTATATGGTTCATTTGACCATTTTCGACTGAGCTTGAAAACACGAGCTCGAAAAAGTGGTGTTATTTGGGACTTGGGATTAACTAAGGTGATTCTGAAGTCAAAGTTCAAAATGTTCAAAAATAAATGAATGCTATGCTTATACACTCCAACTAAATTAATTTTATACAAACTGTTGACTAGAATTATTAATTTTCATATTTTATTATATTTTTGTAATTGTTTGAGACAATAAATATTATATTCCAATCTCAAATATATAAAAAAAATATTTTAAAAAATTAATATATATGATTCAAAATTTAAATTACATACTTATAATTTTTTAACTTAATTTAATTTATATTTAAAATCAAATAGAATATCATGATTGATTGTAATGGCCTCTTTATATAAAATAGTTTTACAACACACCCATTAATCTCATATATATACACACACAGCTGTCGAAAAAGCGACAGATAAAGAAAAAAATTGACAGGCATGTGTGACTATTTATTACTCCTTCCCTCATTTACTTTTCATCTGTATATTTGTAATTTTTAAAATTTAATGCAATATAATTATTATTTTATAAATAATATCATTAATTATATCAAGAGAATAATATATTTAGAGGCGATATTAGCACTTTATAGAAAGAAAACAAACCAATAATTTCATTAGCAGCAATAAAGTTAATTAACTTTATTGAAATGCTTAAATAAGTTTAAAATGATAACTAAAATGTAACGGACAGATTATAATTTAATCAATTACCTTAATGTGTTAATACTAGTATAATTTTAAAGAAAGAACAAGCTTTTCTATATACATGCATTAATTTAAAATATAAATAAAAACGAG
>JBBPBR010000005.1:51636680-51651784 GCA_037974775.1 Cicer pinnatifidum | reverse complement strand
AAAATACCATATTATTTTTTTATAAAATAAACAAAGTCTAGAGATAATCTTTTGGCTTGTCATGACTTCAAATTTGGAAATTGATACTTGTTAGCTCATTTACTTTAATTGAAAAAGAAGAAAAGAAAGAGAGAAGACAAAATAAAATTTGTCAAAAAAAAAAAGACAAAATCGAGTAATTACTTACTAGTATTTCTTTCATTTTCAAGTATAACAAAAAAGTACCCCATAATTCTCAAATATAAATAAATAACTATAATTTACAATTTATATTTTATTTTTATAGACCAACATTTATTGGCGACGCTTTTGTTTTGATGAGATCTAGAAAATTAATTATAAAAAAAACAAGTTAAAATATTATTTATTTATAAAAATTAGAAAGAAAAAGAAAAAAAGATAGTAGTAAAAGAGGTAACATCTTGAAGGAAGCAACAACGCAAGAGAGTTCAGATTACAGCTTCGTGACTGTGACTTCCTTCCTCTTTTACGACGCCGTTTCACTTTTATTCTGTCGTTTATCTCTTCTTCTTCATCATCATCCGATTCCGTTTTTTTGTCTTCTTCCTTCACCTTCCCTTCTAATTCACTCAGTCAACGCTTTAATCTCCTCGATTCTCACCAGTTACTTTTTCACGCGATTTCTTTCGTCATTTCCTTCAGGTACTTTACATTTTCCCCTCAATTTCAATTAAAACGCTCTCGCCGTCATGCGAAATTACTGTCATAACAAATTTCCTAATTAGGTTTTCATTTCTGTCAAACAATTTCGAATTGTTTTTAAATTTATAATGATTTTAATTTGGCTTAGTTTCGTGAATAATTGTTATCATGAATTGTGCTGAAATTAGGTTAGATAATGTTCCTTTCTCGTTTTGCAAGCAACGTTATATTTTTTGTTTATTTTATAGTTTTTTTTATGGCATCAGATTAGGTTGTTTTTGTGCAATGAGGACACTAATTAGGTTGTTTTTAATTCAATGCTTATAATTAGTTATTAAGCTGAGTGTATGTGTGTGTTTGTTGAAAGATGACAAAAATGATCCCTGCTCATATACGTGTGTTTGTTGAAAGATGACAAACATGATGTATATATGGTTTTCGAAATGAAGATTACTTTTTAATAGAATGCTATTGTTGATGGAAGTGGCTGATTTTGCTGCTTCAGATGTTGCAACTAAGTAGACTTGTTTTGCTAGTGCAAGGTGAAGCTTTTGTTTTGGGTCGCACCTCAGAAATTTGTATTTGAAGGTAATATATGTATATTTGTGAGCTTGTTTTGTATTTTTGTATTAGATGCTTTCTTGGCTGTCAGTTGTGTTGGTGGAGGAGTTAGATTAGATGAACATTGTCTAACCAGAACTGTATCTTGAAAGGTTCAAAGACGCTTCCTTGTCGCTGATGGAGCGGCCCGGGAGCTTCAATGACAGTCAACATATTATAGAAATAGCTGGGAGTGTTGAGGCTTCCACATCCGCCTTGTCACATCATGAAGAAAGAATAAGTGGTGCGCGGTTGCCTGTAGCTCAGCCTTCGGTTTCAACCTCAGGTGTGTCAGGTGAATTGAATAATAGGAATTCTTCGTTCATAAGACGGGGGGATTCTCGTCGGAATAGGAGTCCTGTTCATTCTGGGTTATGGATATCTATCGAGCTAGTTCTCTTATTAAGCCAGATTGTTGCATCTGTTGTTGTTTTGACATTGTCAAGGCATGAGCATCCGCGTACCCCGTTGTTTCAATGGATAGTAGGCTATGCTTCTGGATGTTTTGCTACCCTCCCTCTTCTTTATTGGCGGTATTATCATCATAACCATATGCGAGAACAAGATTCAGCTCAGTCACGGCAAACATCTCCTCGAATTAGTGATCCTTCTGGGTCACTTCTTTCCATTTCCAGAAATAATGGAGGAGGAGATGGTCAAACTGCTGTTGTATCCTCCAGAAGCAGTCAAGCTTCAATATTGATGAATAGAAGGTAATGAATTAATTGCTATTGTTGTTAAATGATTTTTTCTCTCCATGATAGAATCATGATCTAGTTTAGAAATATTATTATCGTAGTGCAAGAATTTAAATACCATTATAACTGCTTCTATTTTGTTCGGAAAGAAAACATTGGATTACAAAGTTTGTGGCTAGCAGGCAAGCTTTGTTTAGTTGATGTATATTTCTTGATCTCATTTTTGTGGGATTTTGCATTCTTTTAGGAAGGAATCTTATCTTCTGATCTTGTACTTACTATTTTGCTTTTGGACAACTTTTGATCCCCAAATAAATCTTTCCCAATATTTCTTAGAAGCTGTGTTTATACTTTCTTCTTTATCTTGAATTGGAAACAAGTAAAACTTGTACCTTACGTTTACTAATCAAGTTATCATTTTTTCCTAACCATCACATGTAATTCACCAGTTTAATATGTAGAGCGTATTTCCCTCCACCCGGTTTTTATTTAGGACTATTCTGCATCCTTCCTTGCCGTGATTGGCGATTGATACCCACCTTAAACTACTTAACATGAAAGGCCTAGGAGGAAAATACAACTATGCACTTTAGGTAGCATTCCAACAAAATCAATTAATGACCACATCAACTTGAGAGTATATCAGTGTTGTATGGCGCAGATTGTGGTGGCTGATTTCTTTACAACTGCCATGGCCAATTTGTGAAGGATGGCGGCACCATAGCGGATTTTTGGCTTTCCTCCATCGGTAACACTGTAGTATATGAACTTTCCAAGGAAAAGATATCTTTTCAGATAACTTCCTAGATCTAGAACAATATTTTGATTGCATTTGAAATTGATAACACCTGCAAAGCAGTCAGGACAGTCCTTATAGCAACCATCATGTCCACCAACCTCCCACCTAAGCTATTGTGCCATCATATAGCCATTGTAGACAAAATAGAAGTGCCTGGGGCAGCTATCCTAGTAGTGAAGGAATATGCAGAATTGGCGGAGTAGCCATTGCTGTGTAATGAAGAATACTACCTTGCACTGCCTATATAGCATACTGAAAGCATCAAACCAGAGTGAGCCACTAACTTTTATTACTGAACTGGTCATTAGTTTCTGGATGTATTTACCAGCTTCAGTAATAGAATTAGAAACTTCTAGCTAACTGTTAATTAATGATTACCATGTTAAAATTCATTTTGTTTCATTTAAATAATCCCTTACTTATGTCATGCTTGTTATCTTGTTCGTTTCTCACTCCAATATTTGAACTTTTTTGAAATTCTGAGCGTTGTAATTTGCTAGTAGTTTATTATGGTGCTAAGCCTTGTTCATAATTGTGACACAGAATGAAGATACTTGTAGAATACTTCAAAATATCCTTAGATTGCTTTTTCGCTGTGTGGTTTGTTGTTGGAAATGTATGGATCTTTGGGGGACGATCTTCTATTGACGAAGCTCCTAACTTGTATAGGTATCCCTATCATACACTCTTACATTTAATCTTCTAGTTTTCCAGGGTTTCCAAATTATATCCTTTTCCTTTTGCTTGGCAGGTTATGTATAGTATTTCTTGCATTTAGCTGTATTGGTTATGCTATGCCTTTCATTCTCTGTTCAACCATCTGCTGTTGTCTCCCATGTATAATTTCCATCCTTGGCGTTAGAGAGGATCTGACACAAAACAGAGGGGCAACTTCCGAATCCATCAATGCTCTGCCAACTTACAAGTTCAAGATGAAGAAAAATAAAAGAAATGGTGAAAACAACACTGCGAATATGGAAGGTGGAATTGTGGCTGGAGGAACTGAAAAGGAGCGTGTGATCTCTGGTGAAGATGCAGTAAGTACACAATCTAATCTTTGTTTATTCAGTATACATAATTTAACTTTGTAGCATCCTGGCATTATTTGTCTAGTTACACCGTAGCCAATTATGTGAATGATTTCTTGCGTTTGTCTGCTGGCGCTGTCTGAAACGTTGGAACTTACTGTGGTTGTCTGCAGGTTTGCTGCATCTGCCTGGCAAAGTATGAAAATAACGATGAGTTGAGAGAATTGCCTTGTTCTCATCTTTTTCACAAAGACTGCGTTGATAAGTGGTTAAAGATAAATGCATTGTGCCCTCTTTGCAAGAGTGAGGTTGGTGAAGACCTAACAGGATTGGGGTCTGGAGAAGATGCCACCCAACATCGGGATGATAGCAGAGTTGTTAATGGTGTCCCCAACACCTAGGTTTAATCTAGCTATATACAATACATACAATTTGTATCCTCTCAGTATCCTCAAGAACTGAGAAATGGATAAGCTCCTCTTACAAGTTACTGAGAGAGAAAGATAGATCACCTATTTTATGTACTCAAGTAATGGTGGTGGGTTCCTACACAAGAAGTTTGTGTTTTTCTCTCTCATAACATGACACAGCCACTCATCTTCTGAAGCAAAAGAAAGTAATCTAAAAACCCCTTATTATATACATATTTACTCTTGTAAAGTTTTTTTCACTTTCAATGATACTCACTTTTTCTCCATGGATGGATTGAGGTAATCTATTCCATATCATTTTTGTTTATATATTTTCTTCTTTTGGTTGGAATTGTAAGTTGGTCGACTCTGAGGTCTAGGTGTGATGTAGTTATTTTTCAAGTGATGCTCAACGCAGGCCACAGATATATGGTGTTGGCACTGGGGGTTAAAAACAATTTCATGTAAATGGGTCACAGCCTCACAGCAATATATAGTGAAGTACTGCCATTTGCTTACTTTATTAGACAATTGTGGCGTCTCTGGATATGTATGGATTTGCATTTTTTGCAGGGGAGGATTATTGATAGGTACCAAGCCAGGGATTGCATTTTATTTTTGCATTTGTTTACTAATTATGGAGCAAACTTCTATTCTGATTCTTGAATGTGTTAGGTGTTTGTTATTAAAATATTTGAACGTGTTAGGCGTTTTCTCTATAATCTTTAATGGTGTGGTTGCTGAGAATATTTGAGTTAGTGATGTTTTCATACACGGTGAGAAGGTGTGAAACACTGAGCTGGTCTTCTTGTTACTGCTGCCTCCTATCGCAAGGTTCGTTCTAATCACACAGTACATGATGTTAACCTATAACTTGTGCATGAATGTACTTCTGGATACTACTCATCTAAAGGTGAAAGGTAGTTGGGACAGTTTGTGGCTGTTTAACATGGTGGACATGTTAACCAAATATAAGTTTTGTGAAGTACAAAATCAAAACTTCCTACTCTAGGCAATACAATTGCGTGTGTATGAATTGTGCCTTAGGGATGAAATTGGAATGTTTATGGGAGTCAAAATACTATGGATCGGACTCCTCCCAACATTTCGAATGGATGAAGCCTATGACTTTAATGATGATCATCGATTGGGTGAGAGAGCTTGACATGAAGAATGTTATACTTGAGATGGACTCAAAGTTGGTGGTTGTTCGAATGAAAAACACATTTGTGAGGGCCAAGGATCTATTATATATATTTAAAACCACATTTCGGCTGCCACCTCATACAATTTTCCGCACATATGCAAATATTTTTCACTTCAGCTAAAAAATTGACGTATACGTCTTCATCGAGAGTTTTCTCTACTCAGTTTTTAAATAATTTTTCCACTAATTCTATATATATCATATTTAAATATTATTATTATTATTATTATTTTATAATTTATTCAAAATTTTCTAAATTAATCTCACATTATTATTTCATAGCATCTCATTATTATTTTATAACGTTTGCTCAATATCTTTCACATTAATTCTCCATTACTACTTAATACGGTTTTTTTGTCTGCATTAATCAACTTTCATGTTTTCATCCTTACTTGTCATTTATTTATTTGCGAGTAATTTTATATATCTTTTTAGAATATATAATATTGAACTAAATAACATGACAAAATATATATATAACTACTATATCAATAATCATTTGATAATTAAAACATAAAATTTTATATTAATTTTTTTAAAAAAAATTACTTAAATTAAATCAATTAAAATATACCCGTGCAACGCGGGTTAGGATCTAGTGCTATGTAATTTCGGGTCATCATCAAGGAATATAGGAGGCCACTTTCATTTTCTTGTTCTCGTGTAGAGTTTACTATGAGGCAAGCGAATATGATGCTCATAATTTAGATAAGGTGCCCATTTGTAATGATTGCACTCATTTTTATATTGGTATCTCAAGATATATTGATCATTTGATTTTTAATAAAATATATTAGAATTTAACTTTGTTGTTAGAAATGGTCAAGAAGCACGTAGACTTAGAAGATGAACCACCATAATAGATGGCCTATGGTATACCATTTTTATCTACAATTGTCTGGATACAATTGATGTTCACAATAATATCTTATATCTCCCATTCAGTGTATGTATGGACTTAGAGACATGAAGGATAAAGGGAGGAAAAGAAAAAAATGTTTTAAGAGAAAAAGAGGAAATAGAGATGATATACCATAAATTCTTGTAGGTTTGCAAAATCTGAGGTCCAAAAAACAACACAAAGTGATCTATTAAGGATCATCTATCACGGTGGTCCATTTTAAAACTTACCAAAAAACATACATAAGAATCATTATTTTTTAAAACTTTATAGAAATTCTATGAAATAAATAGGTCGATCTTATGGTAGTTTTTTTCTCCTCAAAGGTACGCACAAAAACTGTAATTTAAAAACTAAAGCGAAGACTACATGTAACAAATATTTTTTAATTATATCATTATGTTGAAGAGTATCAAGAACAAAATCTTCTAAAATTCTAAATTGCTAGTTGATACTAACTTTGCAACAATGACAAAAAAAAGTTTTCAAAATGGATTGTACGTTATATTTTGTTTTATAAAATACACCCTACTAAGACATCAGAGACAATTAGAATTTTATATCAATTGGAATAAAATTTTGTAATAATCCAACTTCAAATTTACTCTTCCAATTGTATTAATTTGCAACTTCGTTTTTAGGTAAAATACGAATATTTTTCTATTATATTTCATTTTATAAGAATTTTCTTTAAAATATTCTACTTTTAAACTAATATATTAAAATATTTTTTTTTCTTTAACAGGTCGCAACCTGATTTTTTTTCGTATTAAGAAGTCGTATATTAAAGATACGACTTTGTATTGATTTATTATTATTTTTTCAACAAATTAAAAATATATTAAATATGATAAAATAATAAAAAACTAAATTATATTAATAATTTTTAACAAAATAAATTAAATAAATAAAAAATACATATGTTAAATAAATTAAATAACAAAAATAAATTGAGTAGATGTGTCAACAACATTTGAACAATGTTTTTTATTATGATTAGAGATCCGATATAAATCGTACTATCTTGATACTTTTTATGTGAAGTCAATTTCTGTTCTAATGAACTTAATCATTGAATGATCTTTCTTGACTCTCCACATTTGAGAATTGTGATACACCCTAACATCTTCATCTTCATAATGTATAAATATTCAATAACCATACTTTATGCTACAACATAGTAACATTAAATGTTAACACTCCATTGATTGAGTCGACAAAGTTGGTTGTCATGTGATCCTACTTCTATCAAACGCTTTAATTCAATTTTCTCGTAGTATGTTATTTAGCTATTTTATGATTTCTTGATTTATCATGCCGATTTCACTATCGTAGTATTTGTATGTAGCTCATTAATTGAATAATTTGTATTGACACAAGAAAAAATGTCACATTTTGTAGATTTTTTTAAAAAATAGCATTAATTAAAAAGTAAAAATGAGATTATTACGCACAAACAACTTTTTTCTACAGTACGTTATCCGTAAATTCTCTCACGAATTTTTGTAAATTATGTCAATGCCGACTCAATATTATGTCTCTTCAATGCTTAAAATACAAACACCTCACTACTTGACATAACGCGAGATTTTCTATAATTTGTTTGAAACTCATTGCACAACTTTTGACTTATGCTGTTTTTGATTCCATATATATCTCATGACTTAAAGTTATATGGAGACAAGTTGTAGTATCTCTAATCCATCAATAGTTGGAATCGACAATGAAAAACATAATCAAAATGAAGATGAACCACAACAACTTTAAGTAATTCAAAGAGTTAGACAAGTTCAACGACCTTATATATGTGTGATTGATGATATTTAGATAGTCATTGTTAATTAAAATTTCATGTATTTATTTATTTTATTTAATGTATTTTGTAGAAAATCATTAATATATATATATATATATATATATATATTATATAATATATTATTTTAATATATTTTTAATTTATCATAAATCAATATATGAGTTTTATGTGTTTTAAAATATAAATAATATAAGAAAAAGTTTATCTAACCAAAACTTATGGCATAAAATAAGAATACATAATTCATTTATTAATGTAAAAAGGATAATTTCATATAAAAAAATTTCGTACAAATTTCATAAGTTAGTTAATAAAGTTTCACTACGAGTTTTTAATCGAAGTGCATATCGTTTTGTTCGTTCCGAAGAAAACAAAATCTTTTTTTTATTGGTGAACTAAATATTTCCAAGAAAAAATCACATTTGGACTAATAATAATAATAATAATAATAACAATAATAATAATAATAATAATAACAATAATAATAATAATAATAATAATAATAATAATAATAATAATATTAACATACATAATACTAATTAGTATTTTATGTGTTGTAAATAATTTAGAATGCAATCTTATTGATTTTGAGAATAATTATACTTGTAAATCTGGTAATATATTTTTTCTAAAGATTAGATGATATATTAAATTATTTACTTCTGATTTTAATCACCATAAACACTTTTTATAAATACTCTTTGTTATGATAAGTTATAACCACAACAAAATTATTGAGAGAAAAGAAAGTTTGATTGAGAAGAGATTAAGCATTGTAGCAAGATAAGGAAGCCTTGATGGAAAAGAAACAAGGCTTTCAACCCTTGTGTTAATTTCACTTTGCATAAAGTGTTGTCACAAGTTGCTCTACATTTTTATACTAAAAAAAGTCACACCAAATAGATGAAGTATAATAAAAAATTTGTCAAGAAATAAAATCACCTGTTATTTTAGAAATCACTTAGAAAAAAGGGATAGTGATTATTAGAGCAGGTTATAGCTTGGCAAATTCCCATCGATGCAACCACATATTTAACTTCACAAGTTGACAATACTACTATGTTTCACTTCTTTGAATACCATGAGATTGGAGATTCATTTATCATGAAAACATAGCTTGATGTGCTCTCCCTATCATCCTTATCTCCACACCAATCTGCATATGTGAAACCAATAAGCTCAACTTCAATTTCAGTCTATTTCCTTGCATTATGCAGTCCAAGCTCACTTGTTTCTTTAATGTACCTCAAAATCCTTTAGGCTGCCAAGTAGTGAGGTGCTTTAGGCTTCTTCATATATCTACTAATCAGTCCAACACTATATACAATGTATGACCTTGTGTTGCACAAATACTTCAAGGATCCTACCATTTGCTTGAATTGTGTAGGATCAACCAGCTCCTCATTGCCTTCTTTGTAGATCCATTTCACATATATTGGTCTCTTGTGCATTGGAAGAGTCATCAACTCCCAAGTGTTATTTTTGTTTACGGCATTGAGCTCTTCCTCCATTGTTAGTCTCCATCTAGGATCACTTAAGGCCTCATAATCACTTATTGGTTCTGATACATCTAACAATGTTGAATATATTAATTCTCCATCTACATTGATGACTGAGTCAAATGTGACTTCATATGGATTTAATCCGACTGAAGATTGTTTTGCTCGTTGTAAGACCCACATTTTTCTCTATTAGTGGCAGTTTCGAGGAAGAAACTATTTTAGGTGGATATAATGTAAGACCCTCATTTTTTCTTTATTATTAATAATGTGTGAAATATATTTTTATTTTATTTTTTTGTAATTTCTAATGTGGTTGTTATTATTATTATATTTTTATTCAACTATGATTGAATATTTTGCTAAGTATTAAAAAAATGCTTATAATAATGATAATAATAATAATAGAAAATAAAGAAGCATGAATTGGGAAACAGACATTAAAAATAGAATTACATTAATTTGAGGAGTGGATATTTAGGATCTTAATGGACTTAGGTTGAAAACAAGTTCCCCACCTCTAGTGACATGAATAAAAAACCGACGCCTCTCATTCTCAATATGAATACTCATATACAACCTTTGTGAGAAAGAAAGAAAAGAAAGGGCTTAGGAGAGAAAAATGAAGAAATTCAAGAAAACCTCTAAAGGAGTTAGTGATTCATCCCATCAGGTAAGAACTCTTTAATTACGATCATATTAACTTTGTGTAACAATTTTTCTTTGTTAGTAGAATAAAATTCTTTCTTGATCTAAAATTGATTTTTACGGTAAGATTGTTAATGTTGTTACTGGTCAAAAACTAATTTTAGTAAATGACTTTATGATGATGGATAATTTTGAAAATGGTGTTTGATATTATTATTATTATTATTAGTAAAATTGTGATATGCAACTTATTTTCTTAAAATTTATCTTGATTTTCTTATGATATTGATATAAAAATCTATTTTGATTAGAGAAAATATTTATCTATGTCAAAAAAATTAATTTTCATTTGATAAAAGTCGTTATAAAGACTAGATTGTGTTTTATTCAATAGAAGTAGTTATTGAATAAAAAATCAATTTTTATTTGGTTAAAATTTTAAGTTGTGATAGTTTGAGTGTTGAAGAAACCTTATTGATATTAAAAATAACAATGTTTTCATAGATAATAAATCAGTTGAAAATTGTTGTTCTAATTTTTTTTTTTTCATAATGTTAAAGTTGTGATTTTTATGAGATAATTAGTCGAATATTGTGTTGATTTATAAAATTAAAATAATTTTATGATAGAGTTGTTAATTTGTTTTATAATAATTAAAATGAATTTTGTGTTGAAGTGTTGTTAAGTTTTATTGTTAAATTTTTGGAAGTGAACTAAGGAAGTCTTAGGGATCCTTGATGCTTGTTGTATTGGAATTTTGATCTAAAAAAAAATTTGAAAAATAAAAATTTTCCTTTATTTTATTGGATTTGCAATGATGCACTAAATATAGAATAAAAATATCTTTTTATTGTTACTTATTAATGTCCTTGCTAATTTGAGAGAATTTATATCTTTTAAAAATATAAAGAAATGGTGTGTCTTAAAACATTTAGCCAACACCAAACATTGAATAGAAATTAAGGATAAGATGAGTTTTGACACTAAGTGAGTAATAAATTAATTAGTGAATGTATAACGTTTTGGACCAAAGATCACTACGTAGGAACCTTACCAAGGACACTCATAACGGTAAGGGCATCACTCTATTCACTCTCCTACTTGAATTATATGTGATATAAGTGTATTGTGATGTTGTGTAACGGTAAGGGCATCACTCTATTCGCTACGTTGTTATGATGATTGTGCTTGACATGTTCAAATTGTGGAAAGTAAATGTTATGTGATACGTTGTTATAATGGTTGTGCTTGACATATTTAAATTGTGGAAAATGAATGTTATATGATGCGTTGTTATAATAGTTGTGCTTGACATGTTGTGGTTGTTCAAGGTGATTACTTTGTGTCTAAACTAGGTTGATTTAGGACAAGGTTGAATCATTTTGGACGCTCCGGTTAAGTGATTTATATTGTTATTAACAAAAGTGTCTACATTCATGTATTCATAGTTGTGTGGTGCGTCCATAGTTGGTTGGAGCTCACAAATTCTTATGGGGATTTTGAGTTAGTGGCGTTGCTTGGAATGATCCACGAAGCCCTTGTGGGGGAGGCGATATTTCAAAATCGTACATTGACATATAGTCTAACAAATATAATTTGTACTTTTTGGTTGATTTGTTTCTTTGGTGCGTTGTAATTTTAATTGTTAAATAAAGTATATGATTTAGTTATATTTTTCTATAATATATATGCATGCTTATTTGCTCTATGTTTGTTATTTAGAAATGACCATTACATTTGACAAGACGTCACATATAATGTTAATTGAGCAAATAATGTCACAGTCAACCTAGTAGGAGAAATGCGAGGAAGTACAATGACATGTAGTTGGAGGCTCTGAGATACTTTGTATTGAGGTTAGACTTGTTGACTGAGTTTCCATAAGTGTATAGAGTTATGATTAACTATGATTTATTTTTGGGTAGTAAAATGCCAAAAAATTTAGCTTTAAGAGTTTCTTTTGTATTACATATTAAATTTACTTTTGTATTTGTGAATACTCTGACTCATTATTTTTGAAAATACAATTGAAAAAATTATTAATTGGTTTTAAAGTAAACAAGTATTTAAGATAATCTTTAAAAAAAAATATGTATCTTTACGTTTATAATTTCGTTAGTTAATGTCTCGAAAAAGTGGAATGTTACACTCGTGTAGACCTTCTCACATATTCAGGAGCTGGTTGACTTGCTGATCCTGCTGGTTGACCCTCATCCAGTTCCACTACTACTACTTTGTTGGCTGAACTGATTGAGTTGGATGGTCTGTCTGGGCTGGCTGCACTGCTCGAGCTGGCTGCATTTATTGTCCAATATCATCCTTTTGATTCATCTACCGCTATGTCCCTACTGACTACTACCTTGTTTTTGTTTGGATCGTAAAGCTCGTAAGCCTCAATTGAATCATATCCCAACAGTACCATATTTTCAGCACTGTCATTCAATTTTTTATTTCTGTTTTGAGCTGGCACATGCCTAAAGCATAGTGAGTCAAACACCCTTAAATGGCTCACACGTGGTCTCTTCCCAATCCATACCTCTTTTGATGTTCTATTGTCAAGTCTTTTTGTTGGGTACATGTTATGTAAACTGTTGTCGAGGTTTCTTCTCCCCCAAAACTTGTGAGGTACTTGCTCCCTTTCAGCATGCTCTTAGCCATGTTCATGATGGTTCTGTTTATTCTTTCAACAATCCCATTATGTTGTGAGGTGTATGATGCAGTTACTTCATGTAAAACTTCTTCCTTTTCATAGAATCTATGAAATTCATGAGAATTGAACTCTCCTCCTCCATCTGTTCTGAATACACATGAATCTTCTCAGAGTTGAACTCTTCTCACTTTGAATTTCTACCATCACTTTGAATCTTTTAAACACATCAAATACTTCACCTTTTCTTTTAATAATATAAATCCAAATTTTCCTTGTAAAATCATCAATGAATGATACAAAATAATGATTTTATCCTATTGACATTTCTTCAATTGGACCACACACATCAGAAAAAATTACCTCCATCATTCTTAAAGATCTGGTTGGCAGTGCAAATTTGAAAGAATTCATGTGCGGCTTGGCTTGACAACTTGCCTCACATATCTCCTTTGATATTTGGATTTTTGGAATTCCTAGTGCCATACTTCTGCTCTGCAGCATTTGGAGACTTCTGAAGTTCAAGTGTCCAAACCTCTGGTGCCACAACCAGTCTTCACTCCTGACTTCAGCAGTCAATAACTTGTTTTCATTTATGTGAATCTCAATTTTGAAGGTTTTGTTCTTGGACAGTGGTTCCTTCAATATAAGCCTCTTTGAACTATCAAACATCTTCATTTCACCATGTTCCACCTTCATTGAATATCCTTTTTAAAGCAGCTATCCAAGGCTCAACAAATTGTTCTTCATGGTTGGTACATAAAACACATCACATATGAAAGATTGTTTGTCATCTCTCCTTTGAATCAACATTTTTCCTGTTCTTTTTGTAATCAATGTGCTATTGTCTGCAAATTTGATCTCCTTTTTCACCATATCTCCTTTGAAAGATCGTCTACTCAAAGTTGTTCGAATCCACACTTTGTTGGATGTAAAACAAAGCATCACAATCTCTTTTCTTGCAATATTTGAAAGTTGTTTTCTATCTTTCTGTAGGATTCACACCAAGTTGTTCATATCCATCTTAAACAATCTCAAACACTTCTTAAGCTTCCAGCAGATATCTCATTGATGCAGAACACATCTTCTGATTCTTCCCATCAAGGATTGGCAAATTCGATGGAAAGCTTCCTCCATTCATGATTCCTTTCTTTCTTTCACTCATTCACACTTTGTGCTTCCCCATTTTGTAATTCCTCACATTGCACTTGTGTTTCCCAAGGATAAAAAACCCAAACTCTTGATGCCAATTGTTAGAACAAGTTGTACAACTAAGAGGAATTGAAATTAAAAAAAAAAAAAAAAAAAAAAAAAAAAAAAAAAAAGTAAAACTGAATGTTTTTTGGTAAAGAAATATTGATTATTCACTTACCAAGAATGTTCTTGGTATCATAAATTTATATCGAAACAGTTTGCACACTAACTGTCAAAACAAATTTAACTAACTTCTAACTGTATTCTAACTTTCTTAACAACATTAAGACCATCATAACTGAATTATAACCATATTACAATCATTTTAAATTAACTACATTTAACTACGATCAATAAATAGAAAAGGTATCGTTCAAGTGATGAAGGTCGTATGTCATATGCAAAAAGAAAAGTCCAATAAAAGATCGCAAAGAAGAATGAACCAAAACAACAAGCTAAGAAAATTGTGTCACCAAGATTGCCTATTGATGTCGACAAAAAGATCAAAGAGTTGAATGGTGATGTTGTTAAATATATCATGTGTAAGACATTGTTTAACACATATCTAAACAAAAATAATAATCGTCTTTCAATGTCAATTAAAAAAATTTCTTATTAAGACGGAGAAAAAGATATTTGATACAAAGAAAAAAGATAAATTTATTGGTTTAGAAGTGGTTGTATTGGATCCTTACTTTAGAGAGTTCAAAATGTATTTGAAGAAGTGAAACATGCACACAAGAATTGTTTATAATCTTGTTAAAAATTGAAACCTTCTTTTGTTGAAAAACAATTTAGAAAAAGACAAGCTACACTTCATACTAATCAATTAAAGAATTCTTAGTTATTATCAAAGTTTTTATTATTATGGTTTTTTATTTTTATTTTTTTGTGGTTGTTATTATTGCTTCTTTTGTCAAATTAGATTCCAACTTTTCAGTTATGAATATATATCTTTCTGATGTTGGACACAAGCATCCTTGAATAGTTT
>JBBPBR010000005.1:51615923-51632467 GCA_037974775.1 Cicer pinnatifidum | reverse complement strand
ATATATATATATGTATGCGGTCAGAATGAAAAACACGGGTATAAATTTCTAATAATTTTTCACAACTAACTAGTCATATATTTTAATAACTTATTAGTTTTTAATTATAGGGAGCTACAATCAGTTAAATATATTTTTATCGATCTAAAGGATAAGATTAATTTTTATCGATTTAAAGGATAAGATTAATTTTGATCGCTTTGTTAAATTAATTCTTAAAATATCTCCGCAAATATTTGTTATTTAAGTTATTACTGTAGGCATATTTACATGAATAATATATACAAAAAGTTGAGGGCACCCACCCGTTGGATGAAAGTGAATTTGTTTAAACAATGCTACTTTGAACGCATTTTAATGATATATTAAATTATGATAAATGAATTTTCAATTCAAAAGTAAATTTTATAATACATGTTCTTAATGACGTGTAAGTGGATCCAAAGTTTAGACCAATGTTTTGTAATATATATTTAATGTTACTTTGCTTCAACGAAGCAATCCAGACATTATATTGAACAATAAGGATGCAAGAGAGGATTTGATGGTTCTGATGGAGAAACAAAAGCACTGCTCTTTCAACACACACAACATCTAACCTTCATGTGTCATCAATAATATATAATCATACTATATATTTTCTTTCATCAAAATTGAATTTCTGTACAAAACTAATAATAGGCTGAATTATTATTCAATCTACATATTAACAAGCTCAATATGAGCAAAAAATAATATGCATCTACACTACTTTCACACATTCAAAGAGTGTCCCAAAAATCCCCTTCCCTTTAAAAATATGACCAAGAGCATCATGACCAATTTTCCATATTGCCACTAGGGACAGTGATGCAGTTTAATCTAGGTGGGGGAAAATTATGTTGCAAGTTAATCCTGAGAAGTGGCAGAATATTCAAAAAGAAGACGATTGGTTGACGAAGATTGTAGGAGCACCCGCAGACGACTTGTAAGCAAATAGCTCAAGGTCCACTGCATCGCCATTTCGGACTCCTTCATTTGCCTAACTATTGTAGCCTGGAAGTAAAATAATTGCTTCATTAGATAATTATAAACTAGTACAAGAGAGAGAAAGTAGAAAAAAGCATTTTAAAAATGATTGACACAGGTTCTTGAATAAATATCTGAAAAAGGATTTGGTATTTCACTAGATAACAGATAATAGATGCTTCTATATGATGTAGTAACATCTAACAACTACATGATCTGTTCTGGTATATAATGTCTGCTCAATGAAAACCAAACACCCCAAAATATAAAATGACAAAGCAACACCCACTTGCCAGAAAAATATAAATGACAAAGAACATGTACCACAATATTAGGGTTTGTTTACTTTGTGAAAACATTTTATTTTTATTTTCTAAAATATGTATTCATTTTAACTTGGCACTTGCTATTCAGAAGATAATAGTAGACTTTTGAAGTGAACCACGGTGGAGAGAAATTAAAAGGCTAGTTTCCGATGATGCATTTCCAGAAATAACAAAATTAGTTCTTTTGGCATTTTCATTGTTTCTAGAAAGGCAAACAATTTTTCACTTCCAAAGTCTCTTATTTCTATTAGCAAGTAAAATTAACACATTTTAAATAATGAAAATATAAAACGTTTTACAAAGTAAACAGCCTCTTATATTGGGAAAAATTCACACACAAAAATAGCTTACAAAAAGCACGTGGTACAAGGATGATTAGGCAAGTTAACCATTTCTAAGCAACAAAAAGGCATACAAATGCATCACTATAATTACTGACATCCCAACTATGTTGGTACTTCGAAAACCACCACACTAGGTGGGAGTTAATCACTAATCTTGTTAACAGTGTTTTAGTAGAGGTTAACAAAATAATCAATTTATGAGCATAAAAGTTCCTTATCTGGCAATCTGAATAAGGATTTATAAATTGCCACAAGTCAATTGAAATTAGTAGCAACCTACGTCTCGAGAATAAAAGTTTTTGTTACTAGTATTTTTTTATATTATATTACCTGAAGACGTTTACCAAGTTGGACTTCAACTTCTGTACCAAACGATATATTACTGGCTAGTGACTTTAGAGGATCTGCAGTAGGATCAACAGAGACCAAACTAGGAATCTGAGGTGCATACACTACCCTCCACCTAGCTTGGCCAAACTCTCCCTTCCCTTCTATTCGTGGCATCAATTTTTCAAGAGTCGCAGTTGCAAGCTTCTCAAATGCAAGTTGACCATTGCCTTCCAAAATGGATTCGGCCAATTGACTCTCAAACCTTCTGGCAGCCTGCATAGATGAAAACAATTAATACGAAAGTCCTGCTTGAATATCATATCATGAAGGCAATTTAGTTTCACCGATGAAACTATTATCTAGCTTGACACAAATTATTCAGAAACTTTTATATCCAGCAGCAGATGGAGATTTTATTTGACTGGAACATATTGAATATGTTAAAATCTACATAATGTCATTTTATATTTTATTTTTGTTTTGTGCTTGAACACTTCAGTGTGAAATAGACGGTATTTTCTTAAAAAAAATGTCATCCAGCCAGTTTAATTGTTCTTGCTTGACAATAACAGCATAAGTACATTTGAATACAGGACTAAAAATTTAGACTTCTGAGCTCCAAATTGTAGCCCAGGCATATATTTTACCTCGGTAGGTGAGAGTGCATCCTGTTCCACAGAGCGAGTTGAGGTCACCACAAGTTTGTCCTGCCAATTGCTGGATCTACCTTGGATTCTAAATTGCCACTCAGATCCAACCAAAACCAAATCTAGCATTGGATCTAGTCCATACTCAGGCTCAAATTTTGCAACATTTAAATGCTCTCTTTTTAACCTCACCTGCATTTGAAATGAATTGTATCAAACTACACAGTGGATTATAGAAAACATACAAGCCAAACTATAGCAATGTTAGCCTAGAAAAAACCAAAGCTTATACTCTCTTCGGAATGAATTATAAGCAAAAATAGTAGCTAAAAAGTTGATGTATCTAGTTAAAAATTAAGATCAGATACATCAACATTTCAATTACCTTTTTTGCTTATATTTCATTCCAAAGTAGTACAATTTATGCAAGTTGCAGAGTTACTAAAATTACACAAACCTGGGTGGCAACTAGATCGACTTCACCGTTCTCAAATGCCAGTATGCCTCTAGGTTTTATCCATTTGGGATGAGCTAGACCATTCAACTCAAGCTCTCCGCTGACAGCAAAATTGAGAATCAAAGGATAAACTATCTTCAACTCCGGTCCAAGGACAAGCTTCAAATCATTAAGGCAGATTTCTACGTTTGGTTTAATCTGTACTTGCTCCATCTCATTTTCAACCTGAGTTGACTTATTAACTGCCACCATTGGTTTATTAGAAAGAAAAGAGATCACAGAATACACTAATGGACATTGTGGAAATATAAAAAAAGAGAGAGATCACAAGATAAACTGATAGATCAGTAAAGCAATACCAGAGCCAGGGGATTGAGAAGTTTTGGCCTTTGAAGGAGATTCTGCGCTGAAAAATCGTGAAACGTATCTCGAAGCAAAAACTTGACTAACACCACCAGAAGGAAGCATGGACTGATTCGATGGGAATCTGTTAGAAGCAGGAGCACCACCTCTATCATGTGGCAAATATGCCTCTCCGTGACTTAGTTTGATATTCCCAGATATGTTTGGTTGCAATATTGAACCAGTTATTTGCATCTGAGAATCAACCTGACCACTGACAAAAGTAGAAAATGTGTTTTAAACGAATCATGTATAGGGAAATAAAGGATGCAGTTCCAAAATCAATAATAAATATTTAGTGGTTATATTATCAACCACTTTATATCCACAAATAAGTCAAAACATGAACTTGAGAAACCTTCAACAGAAGTTAAGAAAGCAACCTTAATGTTTTCTGTGCACGCACTTCCAAAATTTCACATTTCAATTCTATCTTGTCATCGGGAGCTGCTTCGCTAGTTCTGAGTGGTAGGTTACCTTTAACAAGAAGCTTTCCTCTTCTGCTTACCCTACTCTCTAGTGATGTGATGCATAACCTGTTTGATTTCACATTAACAGTTCCACCAAAGTTGGTTAATGGCTTTCGGAACACAGGTGAAGAAATAGATGCCCTGTGGAAAGAGGCGTGTCCATTAAGCACAGGTTGATCAACTGTACCTCTGACCTATTAAGCACACCATACGACGAGACTTAGAGAAGAAAAAAACATCAAATGTGAGAATATTTTTAGTGATTTCACCAACCTCAAGCATGACATCAGCATTGCCATGAAGCCAATTGGCATGAGGAGATAAAGCTGTTACCAAAGTCATTCCCCCATCTTTTATATCAGCGTCAATCCGGACTTCTCCAACATCTAAAATTTGCCAATTTAAACCTTTAAGGCTTTCTGCTAATTGAGTATTCCAACCATCTTCATTTTTATCTCTAGAAACTTTTTTGTCGCTGACATCATCAGTGGCCCCTCTGTTCTTCTCCTTCACCCAATCAGGAACCCAAGTAGTCCGACTCTTATCTGATTCTACATCTTCCGGTGATGTGTTATTTTGGACAAAAGCAACAGGAATGCTACCCTGAATGAGTACATGGCCATTTTGGGTTATAGGTTCAAATTTTGAATTGAACAGAAAACGACTGGTTGGGGTTAGAGAAGCAACAACTTCCGCTCGTCCAAGATCAATGCCACCAATGGCACCATCCAGGAGCCTTACTTGCACATCGCATTCTGGTTTTGCTAAACTTCCTCTGAGATCACCTTCCATATGCAATATACCCCTAATTGGTGCCAACAATTGCCGCAGAGAATGAACAACATCTGTTGCTGTAGATTCAAAGATCTGAAATACAGTGGGGACCAGACTAACAGGAAAGTTTAATACAGCAAAATGGAGGTTGCTTTTAGGCCCTAACAATGTTCCATCTGCATGAATGGTTGCATTATCCTTCTGGATGAAAATTTTCTCCAGGTGCATACCATCATCATTACTATAAGCACCAACTGCCACAATACGCTGAGTTTTGTAGTCTCCCCACTCCCAGTCCTCCCCGTGAAAGTCAAACTCGGCCTGAAATGACATAGAATAAGAAAGTCAATATTCAAAAATAGATTATTCATGGACCTCCAAAGAATACAAAATCTAATTTTTTACCAAAGTGTCTCCATTTCCTCCGCCACTAGCATCAAGAGATCCATGCCAATGACCTTTGAATTCAGATAAACCGGGCAGGGTTAAATCCTCAAGAACAACATCATTTGATGGAGCATGAAGCCCCCTCATTTTCTGCATGGTGTGAGTAACATTATCAGATGAAAAAAACAAAATTTAACTTTTGAAACACATTTTACTAGTTAATTAATGTCATATACATTAAATAATTACAAATGCACTTCATGTTTGAGTAATAAGATATAGTGATTCTCTGACAATACCTCAAGCAATTGTTGAAGGCTTTCAGAATATACTCCCACTGACTGCAAACTCTGAAGGAAGAAATCCTGCATATATGGCACATAGCAACATACATTATCATGGTTAATTATGAATATATGCAATATCAACTAGCTGTTTTAAGATGGTTAATTATGAATATATGTAACATTCCAAGACATGAATAATGATGCAACCTTGGATCTTGAATGAACAGCAGGATCCATACTTCGTGAAAGAAGCCTCGCAAGAGGAAGCATCTCGGCAACCTCTGCCCTGCGAACTTCAAGTTTCATTCTCCACCTGCCCATTGAGGATATAGCAGTACCAACATGACCAGACATTAGCCTTTTAAAAAGGCCACCTCCTCCATCAATAGGATTACGATCTCGAGTGCCAGGCAAAACGTATTCACCTTGAAGTTCATAATAACTGTAGTTTTGTTGCAAAACAGTTTTTTCAATAGTGATCTGAACAATGCATCAACTGACAATCAGTACTAGACAAACACATCATTAACAGCTTCAAAACATTGACTTCATTAAATTGTATTATTATCCATCCAATGTAATCAAGAAAATATCTTTAATGGCTTGATGTTGGAAACTTAGGCTCCGTTTGAGAGTTTGGAAGGGAGGGGAGGACTTTGGAAAGAGGGGAGGTAAGGGAAAGAGAGAGAAATCATCCACCTTATTTGAGAGAGCGTTTTTGTATAGAATGAGAAGGGGATGCATATGACTAATGTATTTTTAATTTTAAGATTATTATAAAGAAATGAAAAGGATTTGAAGAATTTATCTAAGCCCCACAAAATCCTTCTCCAATACATTTTGAGTTCCCCCAATTTATGAGGGTTTTGTAATAGGAAGAAAATTGTTAGCAAACATTGAAGAGATAGGACTAACAGAACTCTGGTCAGCTAACGGACTTCGTCATTAAATTCCCAGGATAGCAATAAGTAAACACATGCAATTCAAATTCAGTTGAAAAATAATAATAAGATCTTATGCACTCACAACATCTCCACTCCATCTAACCGCCACATCTAGCGCTTCACCGAGCACACCACTGAATTTCGGCCGAAGTACAGATAGGACTCCATGTCCTCTTCTCTTTTGAAGATTAAGTTGCAATTCTGCCTGAAAGCAAAGAAGCTACCGGTTAAATCACCATATATTATTTCCATGACATGACCAGTAAATAATGTCTCAACCACATTGCCATTCAGAAAGGTTTGAAAAGAAAAAAGGAAGGACAAAGACGAGGGAAAGCAATGAAGTTATAGTTGATAGAAAATGTCAAATCTGCACAGTAGAATTTTAGGAACTCAATTTTATTCTACCTTCCATCTGTCTAAATGTATATCAATGTACTTTAAGTTAGAGATATTAGTTTCTTGACCTTATTCTATTAGTTTAAGGTTTCGGGATAGTTGGTCCCTAAAATAGCATCACAGCCACCGTTTTGTTTATATATTAAGCCTAAATGATTTTGTCTTTAAGTCCTCTGCAATGAATTGGAGGTGTCCAAGTCCCAACGGCAACCGGGATGAGCAATGCCATATGCAACTTGTTTATCAGTGCAAGCATTACCTTCCGTAAAAATATGATAAACCAAAATGCTCATCCACTGTGTAAAAAAGATGCAGTTTCTCCAACGATTCCTGAGATGCCAAGGCACTGAATCTGGGTTGGACTAACTTTGTAACGATCTAAGTGTGTGTAGAGGGGAACAGCAAAGAACAGGGATGATAAGGAAAAATGTTATAAAATAAACCAATATGCCTTACTCTCTGTATAGTCCCCCGAAGAGAAGCAAGCTCCAACTCATCAAGTGGAAAATGGCGTACCTGCAAGAAAGAAATCAGAGATTTTTCAATAAAAATCCGGTTCCTATACAAAAAAAAAAAATACTAAATTATACAAGCAAAGAAACAAACAGGTCTAGATTCAAATACTAAGCCCAAAATTTTACCTCCAAGTTAGCAGAGTGAAATGGTTGAAAACAAACGTTTGCCCTCAATTGCCCTTTCTGAAGAGAAAGAGATAACAGTTTTCCAGTTTGAAGACCATCTTCGTTACTGGGCTGTAGTGGCCCAACAAACTCCACAGCAAGACTTTCATCAGGCCTACCAGAGGCATCCAACTGTATTCCAAGATTAATTGGAAGTTACAAAAACTGTATATATTCAATACAGACAAATAATCTGAAATTTTCTAACAGAAGCAGAGCTAAAACTTGATGACAATGACATAACCATGCCAACTTCAAAATAAAAACTTTTAAATGACAAATTGGGTGTTGTTGGAAAGTATGTTAATAATGTCTAGATGTATTATACAAGTTAAAAAGACTCATGTGATTAAGGTAATTAAGGTAACTGCAGTTATGTGTAATTATTATTTCATAAGAGAAAATAATCCCTTAGACATCACCAAGCCTTTTGTAGGTTAAAGGGATCAGCTAGCAAATATCTTTGGGGACATTAGGATAAGTATATGTGTAACAACTGGATGGAAATGATATATATGATAAAGCTTGGGGTGAGTATCGATTGTAATTATTATTTATATTTGTTCTTTCATTTTCCATTCCTTTCTATGTTTCCATGATTAAACCACTAAAGCTCAGGCATTTCAATTCTACTCTTCGTATATACATTTGTACTTTCTTCTTGTGAGAATAATACAAAACAAATATTCAGACTCAAGTATATACATTTGTACTTTCTTCTTGTGAGAATAATACAAAACAAATATTCAGACTCAAGTTTACATCCGTGCAAAAATCATAAAGGGAAGCAAAGTCCAGGAAAAGGGTAGCATGTTCATTCACCATGTTCTACCACAGACAAACCCAATCAAACTCGATAGAAGAGTTTGATCCTGATAGTTGATTGTGTTTTATTTTCTCTTTATTTCCTTGAATGATTTAGTTTACTAAGATGTAGTAGATTCATAGCTGAGATCTTTCTCAAATCCCCAAGTTATGGGGATTCCTTGTTTATTTTGGTCTATTGAGGATTCCTTTTTCATTTACAGCTTATATCTGTATAATTATCTACACGGGTCTATATGTGTGTGTGCATCATCAAATGATAAAAATTCATAAATTTCCTGAACAGATATTTCTGTGTCACCTTGATACGCTCAGGAGAAACTGTCAACAACCCAGACAACTGAGGTGCAAGCATCAATTGATTCAGTTTAAGACCAGAGATTGAAACATCACCAACAAGACTATTTGAGACTCCTTTCTCCGACGTTGGCACATGCTGCTTGTTTATCTCACAATTTTGTTCGGTAATACTGCCACTAGGTTTTAAAACCTTCCCCTGAAACTTGATCCTTCCAGTTGCTTTCAGATGCAAAGGCCTTGGAGAATCCATAGTATATGCAGAAACCAAACTAAAGAATTCAAACCCACGCATACGTAAATCCATCTCAACTCCATCAATAGTAAATGGAATGGCTCTTGGTGAATTGAACTCTCCTTTTTTAAGAGATAAATCATCAGGATATGATGTTTGAACCCTTGTATGCAGATCAAATGCAGCTGAAGCAGAATTCACAGTAATAAACTCATGTGAGATTATGATATCTCCTCGAGCATCGCCAAAAGAACCTTCTGCTGTAGGTGCAGTCCATTTTATATCAAACCGTCTGCATTAAAATTGGAAAAATTCCATACAGGAAAAAGTATTGTCAGGGCGAGAAAAGACATTCAGAATAACATTGGCATAAGAAGTTCTCAATTTCCACAAGGTCCAAAGGCAACAACTTTACTATTACCCCAAGGGGGCGTCGCCTTCCCGTAGAAATATTATAGAAAGCAAAAAAATATTGCTTAATCTTGGTCGCTGAGAACTAATAATTATCAAAAAAACTAAAGAGAGGTTCATCTTACGGTTTTAAAAGAGACCCCGACATTTTTGTTTCTCCATTTAATACCCCTAATTTGAGCGGCATCTGATGATAATAACTTGGTATGTAACGAAGCACGATGTTATCAAAGGCCAAACTCCCAGATAAATTCACATCTATTGCTGTCTCATCCACCTCGCCCTGAGAACAAAATAAGTATACGTTAGTAGGTGTGGGACAATAATTCTAGAGAGAAATGGTTTATTTTTCTTTGGGAAAGTAATAGGACCAGATATTCACACACCTAAATTATTTTTAGCCAAATGGATGAAACCTTCTAATTTCCATATTTGTGAGTGTGAGAATCAGAATCTTTCCATGTGTGAGTATCACTTCATTGTGTCAAATGGCATGCATTTTAAAGTTGATGAAGAGGATTAAATTAGTACCCTTAGAAAACTGGAAACTGACAGAAAATGCAAAATTTTGGTGATAAATCTATTTCCCCCTAAAAATAGTTTAAAGAGTGAGTGTACATAATGCTGATTCCACATAAATGACTGTGCTAATGCTTCCGAGTAGTTCTAGTTCCATAAAGTCGAAAAAGAAATGAAAAAAGAATAATGCAAACTATGGATTATGTCTTAACTAAACAAAAAAGACAGTCTTTCAAACAGGCAACTGCATACCTCTGGGCATATCCATGCATTCCCAGCCCCTCGAATTTCACCGCCATCTATAAGACATGCCCTAATTCCATATAAATCGGCAACCTGCAATATGCATAGTAAGTGTTAACATAACATCACACTAGTTGCTACTTTGAACCAGACAATCGCAAACTACTGTCCCTGTCAACTTACACAGTTATCAGTGTTGAATGTGAAATTGGCAGATACATATGAAAATGGAATGCGGTCAAATGCTGCCAGTGCACCAGCTTCCTTACTCACAGAAAGTGCGTCCGATGCTACAGATGCAGGGGTGTCAATCTGTGAAGAAGAGAACGTCCTAGAAACCATTCCAGTGCCAACAAATACTGGACTGTCCAGCGGGCCTTGACAATTGAATAGAGCGGTCACTGATCCAGCTAACTATAACCAACAATCATGGGAAAAGAAATGAGAAATAAAGGGCATGGATAAGGTAATATAATTCCCTTGTTAAAGGAAAGAAATTTCAATTGATTTCAGGGGTATTTTCCACGACTTCGAAAATTTTAAAATTTTAATTTTTTTATATTTAGTAAATCATAAATAGCTTAGTCAGTTTGTCATATTTGATTTCCAAATTCTCGCTCACCAGCTATGCATATTGGATTTATGGACCGACACACACAATGTAAATGTTAAACACCTGTATATGTTTTAAATTAGCCTTAGAAAACTCAATAGACATGATGTGCTCCAAAGTTATTGGTAAATGGTAATACCCAATTATTGTTAAAGTGTCGTAACAGCCCAACATTAGTTGCATTTTCAATTATTGTAATGTAATTTATTAGTTGTCATAGATTGAGCTTTATTTTACTAAAGTAATATTTAGCTTAGACTATACTAGTATATCATAATGCTGTGCACAGTGTCAGATTATTCAGAAACAATATTTAGATTTTACTCATGCAAGTTCTAGTTTGTTTGAAAATTGAAAGTATTAAAATTAGTGCACTGAAGTAAACAAATGTACCGGGAATAAGAGTGGTCTCATTTTAAAAGTTCTCATCAAAGCATTCACTTCTACAGCAGGAACCTGGTAGTTCAATCATAAAAAGATATTAAAGTACAGATAAAAAAGAATCCCAGCAATCTGTCATAAAACTGAATCACTGCAAAGAATTTTTTAGTAACAGATTTCTCTCCTGTTGCATGATTTTAAGTATAAGTTCAATTTAGTTAGCTTATTCACATTTTGGGTCCTACCACTGTTATTATCATTTACAAAAGCTGTTTCACTAGTCTGTTATAACTGTATCAGAATCACAAAAATTCAATCGCATACTGTATAAATAGGGATAGAACTATGATGCAAATCAATCAATACAGTTAATCATGTTTTGATCATATTCTTTAGCTTCTTTCACTCTTCTCTGATGATAGATTTTGTCAGCAAGGCTACCTACAATAGATCTATAATGGGTCCAACCATTCCACAGGTCCCACCATGGTGAAAGCTTTAAAGCACCAGGTGACCTCAACTTCAGTTTAGCATAAAGTGAGGTGGGGACATGCTTAATCCATGCATCCAACCCAAAGGTTTTGTGCTAGGAACATGCCACAGAATATGAGTTTTCTCGGATAGATAATTCTTGAAAAGAAAAAAAAAAAGAAGTATGTTCAGAAATAAAACTAGTATGACTGCAGATTACAGGAGAATTTTGTAATCACCAATGAAAAAATCTTGTTATCATCAAAGGATGACTTCTGGAAAGCTAGAGAGACCTAATAATCCGAATCAATTCTTAAACCAAAGTAGAAATTATATTTGACCAAGCCTGTGAGTGTGTGATGAGAGAGAAGTACCTGACACATAAGATGAAACTCTCCTTCTTCGGGATGAATGCCAAAGTCTCCTGATGCTTCTAGAGGAACACTTCCAAACCGGCCATTTGCATTGTGTAAAAATATTCTTTGACCACGAAAACATAAACTCGTTGATATGTTCTGAAACAAAATACAAAAGGAGGCAAAATCACATTTTAGTCTCCCTCTCGCTCATCTACATGAACAACAAACATATAGTAAAACTGCAGACATATATGCCTAAGTACTGCATATATGATCAAAGGTGCAAAAGCTATCGATAGCTATGTTATGCCTATGCAGTCCATAACAGAAACACACAAAGAAGGAATACCAAATATGAGGAAATGAAGTGTCAAATAAGGAGGGTGTAGGAAGACTTACAGAAAAACATGATGGAGCATCCAATAGTTGAAAGTCCAACCCTGTCACATCAAGCTGTCCGTGAAAATTTGGGAAAGTCTCCCCCTTTGACATACACAAGTGAACCTAAACATAGGGTCAAAGTAAATTACATAGGTTAAGTTATATATATCAAGAAAAATAAGCATCATGCCAACATAACCATAATGTCCAAAGATACAAAGGTAAGATGCAATCTAGAAGTTCCACAATCCGAGCCAAAAAATATAGCACTTGAGTGATTATATAAAATAACATACGAGCTCATCAAATAATATATATGCCGAATACCAAGTAATATATTTACATACCAAATATATATAAAGTAAAGGTGGCGTTAGTTATTTAACATCATAGGTCAGAAATACAGCTTTTTACTCAAACAAGAGACATCCTTCCTAAACTATCAAATAGAATATAAAAGTAAATGAATTTGAAGTTAGAGAAACACCTCGCCAGTAGTCCTCCCTTTAGACCATTTAATTGGAATCTCTAAAATCCTTTCAAACAGCTGCAAAGCATTCAAGCCAGATGCACTGTGTAAGCAATCTGTTGAACTTAAATGGCAAAGCAGGAAATAAAGGAGCTTCAAATTACTGAACACTTTACCGGGACGAAAAGATTGTCAACTTTTAAATTAGTGTGCCAATTCTGTTCAATAGTGTCAACAAAAACATTAACAGACAACCAGCCCCCATCTTCAGATAGAATATCCGACCTCCAAGTATTACAATTTCCACTTAGATTCACATGTATGCGACTATAGTGGTTTTGTAACTTTACGTACCCATTGACATTCTCCATCTCCCTGGAAGTAAAAGTAAAGAACACTTAAATTTCGTCATTCTAATTTTTTGGTGTAAGATTTTTTTCTTTGCGTGTCCTTGATAACCTATAATATTCCACTTAAGAAATCCATAATTTCTCCTTTTACTCAACAAATAGTAAATACTATTCATTAAAATATTAAAATAAATATTAAAAAAAATCCACATCTGTTCAATGTCTCCAAGCCTTCAATCAATTTAAGATACAATAGTGACATAACTAAAATTATCCTTTCTATTTTGTCAAAAGGAAAAAGTATCTTTCAAATGAGTGTTTGCTCTTTCAGAAACTGATAGCAAAATATTCAAGTTTCAAGGATTCACAAAATAAAGAAAGGTGTCTCCTATTACAATTATGTCAAAGCACAAGAAACAAAATGACAGAAACTCAACCTAAAAAATTGTGCTGAGAACACGTAGGAACCCTATTGCTAGATAAACATAATAATAAGATTTCACAATAGCAAATTATTAATCGTAATTTCAGCATGAGTATTTAAACAAATAGATAAGAAAATCTAATAACATGATAATCATCTGTATCCTGAGAATATGCACATGCTTGACTGATGCAAGAAGGAAAGAAAAAAGAATATATATATACAATACAAAATAATATTAAATCCTCATATTTAAGGGTTTTTTATGATATTGAGATAAATTACTTTTAAATTCCTATAAGAATGGCTCATAACATGTCAAATATAAATCCCAACAAAACCTCACTAATATAACATGTATGCATCATATTAAAATTGTAACTGGTGGAGAAAGATGTCCACCCCTTCATCTACAAAGTGATTACAGATTAAGTAGTAAATGATAAGATTGGCACTTACCTAACTTCCCCGTCACCGTAGGCAAGTAGCATCACCGTTGCGCCTTTGAAATGAACAGAATCTAATATAACAGGGAGCGTCTTAGTAATGCCTTCAGACTGCACAAAATCTAACTCATCAACATGTTCTGCAACAATATCCTCCACTTTCACACCTACATCAGCCTTCAACTTTTCAAAGGGACCAGAAAGAAAGCCGGATATTGACTCCTCAATATTTCTTATATACGACGTTAAGCCAAATTTCACAAGTAATGACTCCAATGGAATTTGAAAATAAGTTGCCCACTGAGGATTTGGCTTCACAAAATCCAAATTTTCAGATGTAAAGCCTGGTTGGACCCCAGAGAAAGTACCATCACCAAAATGATTGTCTGCAACATGAGGTACCAACACTTCATTTTTCTCTGTACTACTATTAGCAGTAGCAGGTAGTGCAACATCCTCACTAGAATGCAAATTTTCAAATTTACTCTCTCTGGTTGGTAAAGTTGGCTCACTTTTCAAATAATCTGAATCACCGCCAACATTTTCATTTACTGCAGGGGACCAGATTCCGGTATCTCTGAATATTGTAGCACTTTGGGTTTCATCACCAATGGCAACAGATTTTGCATTTCCATCGACCTCACTTTTTGCTGCCTGCATATCATGATCCATAAAATGAAAACATTCAGAAGATAATGATGTAGGTTCTCCATAATTCCCATGTGATTGATCACGAAAGTATGCACGAGCTGCCGATGCGCTACGTTCAAACATTCTTTTCTTTGTAGCAACACCAGATGCATGGATGTTACTACCATTAGCCTTCCTCTTAAATCTGTTTTTCCTACGCCCCGATAATACTCTAGACCAAAATCGAAATCCTGACCCAAGAAATTTTACTCCAAATGATTTTTCCAAATCTGCATGTTTCGTATCATACTCAACACCAGTGTCCATAAACCGATGATCATGCTTCCCATCATCCACACAGAAAAAGGGTGTGGTCTCACTTAACTCACTCGAACTAGTTGCAATCTCCTTTGAACCATCAACTTCCGAAAGACCACAACTCCTCTCAGAAACAAAGTAACCAACCTCAGCAGCTTCCCTAGCCGCTTCATCTCTTTCTCTTCCCCACCGAGCACCAGCTTCCTCTCGCGCAAGCCTCCTAGTTCTCGTACGATAATCTATCCCATCTTCACTCGAGAACCGCCTCTCTCTAACTCCATCCGAATACGGTATCCCCAACCAAGTATAATCCTTCTTCTGCACAACCAACACGCTGGGCTGCGTCAAAACCGCATCAATAACCAACTTCCCCCTCCTCAAACTCGCAAAAGGACGTATCCTAAGCTTCACGGTAGGAACCTCCCCGCACGAAAACTCCTCCTTATGAGGTCCAAACGAGCACGACTCCAAAGTAATACTCAAAGGCGATATTCTCCTAACCTTACCAAACTCAACCTCACGCTGAATATATTCACTAATTACTGAACAAACAGAAGGCAATAAATTGGTTTCAACAAAAACCTTAGCTTTATTCTGACCATACCAAACTAACATACAAATACCACATAAAACAGCAGTATAAACAGAAGCCCTTATCAAAAAAAGGCCTTCTTTCAATAAAGGTGTTAGATAACTAACCAAAGCTTGACTTCCAAAAAACGGTTCCTTTTCCTTAGCACATTTTAACCTAGAGCGACTTCTGAAAGTAATGTCTTTTTTAAAAACCCCAATAGTTTGGCGAGAAAAATGAGGAAAAGGTAGAGAATGAGTTACAAAACGACAGCGTTTAGAAAAAACGGCGCACCTGGAAGTGGAAAAACCCTTGTTTAGAAGGTTTTTGGGGTCGAATTGAAATGGATGATTGAGTTGGTGAGAAGAGTGAAGGTTAGTAGCGAAAAAGAAGGTGTGATTGTTGAGGATCATTGTGGGGAGTATGGAAGTGGTGATAGTTGTGAATCATCGAAGCGGGAAGAGGAGTGTGTATGAAACGACGTCGTAGTAGTGAAAGTGATGAAGTGTGAAGTATTGAAAGGAGAATATAAATTGTTAGTACATTGTTTGATTATTGATTGTGGATATGCGCTTTGTATGAATGATTATTGAGAGAGAGAGAGAGAGAGAGAGAGAGAGAGAGAGAGAGAGAGAGAGAGAGAGAGAGAGAGAGAGAGAAAGAGAGAGTGAGAAAAGGGAAAAAGAAGAGAGGTTGAAATTGTTTGGTTGCGTTTCGAGGTGGGAAAAAACAACAAATACTTGCTTCACGGAAATGCCTTTGTAATTGTAATAATAATAATAATAATTGTACAACATTTGTAATAATAATAAATGATAATAATCTAATGTATGTCGCGGTTGAATCCGAATTTTTTAATATTTTTTAATCTCTACACATTATTATGCAAGTAATTTTATTTTATATTAGAATATTGATATATAATTTTTGAATGGTTTTTTTTAAATATGATAAAATTATTATAAAAAAACTAAATATTTATGGAGAAATTTCTTATAACGTTTGAAACATATTTACTAATAATTATTTAAAAATTCAAAGATAATTAAACATGTTAGTTTTAAATAGAGACTAAAATTATCTACATAAATAGTTTGTAGAACTAAAAAAAATAAATTTTATCTATCTTGACTAAAAGTGAAATTT
>JBBPBR010000005.1:51588894-51601307 GCA_037974775.1 Cicer pinnatifidum | reverse complement strand
GGAAAGACTTATTTAAAAACATTTTTAATATTAGATTGAAACATAAAATCCATAATTTGAATGTTTCATTTAATTATTTGTAGACAACAAAAATTCATACAATTAAAAAAAAACATTACATACACTTGTTTTTATTTTTCAAAAGACTTTACATACACTTGGGAACCATCAAATTCTCAATAGTAGATTCTCTCACTTCTTAACAACTAACATTTATCTTTTAAAAAACTTAATCTCCACCTCCAAAATGCTCTCACCGAAATGATTATAAACAAAGTTGAGAAAACTCACTATATGGCTTCATCCATGTCACTGTATACTCTTACTTTATGATAATGATCTTAAAGATAAATGAAGACTATTGTTGCTTAATTATTTATTTTCATTTTTTAGTTGAATTAGGGTTTTTAACAAGTATTACTTTATTCGGTTAGCCAAATTATCAACGGGTTTTATTTGCACTTTGAACTCAAACTTGAACCTTGAATTAATTTAATGCTATACTATATTACTATCTCGACTTCATTATTCTCACAATCCACTCACTAAATTATAGGTAAACATGTGTGATCAATATAGGATATATGTATATATATAGGTAAACATACAAATAAATTAATTTGAATTCAAGATACATAAAAATGAGGTATCGTAGTTTTACATCAATTTAATATATTTTGACAAAATCTTAAAGACTAGCAAGTACATAAGTCAAACCGTTTTTTTTGATTTAAATATTTTTAGTAAAATTCATATATATATATAAACCATATTAATTATTAGTAATTTAATAAATTTACAATCACTCTAATGTTAAAACAACGACTGAAAGTACATAATGTCATGTTTCTAAGAGATTATACCATTAACATGTATTAGAATTAGAAATCTTTCATATCTTTCCCAAATAATATATCACAAAACATATTTTCATTCAATATGTATGATAAATTAAAATTTCTACATATAACCACAAGTTCAATACAACTATGAAGAGAACACATACCCATGTTTTCCATATACATAAACAATAACAACCATAAAAACTCATAATATTAAGAAAAAATATATCACATTTGTAATGTCATTTGCAAATAAAATTTATCTCTAAAGTCTTATTGGTCATATTCTCTATATTATTATACACAATAGTACATATTTTAAACAATTATGTTATCCAAACAAATCATTATTCAAAGCAAATGTAATCATCACTCAAGTAGTAAATGAACATATTTTGCAATAGATAGACAAATCTACTTTAATTTAAAATAGTTGTAATGTTTTAGATTTTATTAAATTGATAAATTCTATCATTACATCAAGCTAATATAGTTATCCGGAACAAAACATTTCAAACAATACAAATCATTCAACTCGTTAGAAACACAAATAATAATGAATCAAAATAGAGTGAAATTTAAGATATCAATTGAAAAGTATAACATCATCAATAAATAATAGTCGAAGTGCATAAATCAAACCTAATATTCATCAATCCATCATTAATACCATATATGATACATGTACTCATTCTTATTCCATTCTCAAACCCTAATATTTACTCCCAAGAAAGACCAAATCTAGATATTTACTAATTCAGCATCAATGCCATCATTACTAAATCTATCGTGTTCTTCTCCCGTTCTCAAACCCTAATATTTATTTCCGCCATTAATGACAAAATTTATTTTCCGTATTTACTCGATTTTTAAGAATAAAAATAGAAAAACCGAAAACAAACACATATTACAGTCGTTTTTATATTTTATTTTCTAAATGCAATAAAAGTATTTATCAAATTAGAAATTCCAAAACATATATAAATATCATATTACTTTTTTATTTTCAATTTTTTTTTTTAAATATTGAAAATATTTTCAGTATTAAATTTGAAACAATATTTTTTGTCATTTAACATCGAAGACAAAACTTAGTTGAGAAGCTTCTACTTACATGATCTGGCGATAAGTCCATCAGCATTAGTTTTTCCTTAGACCTCCACACAGAGGAACATAACCCAAACAAAATATTTTAATCCAACGGTTACATATTAATCCACGTGTCGTTCCATTTTATTGATCTTCATTTTGTTTTTCTTTTTCCCATTTCTATCAGTTTTTATTTTGTTTATATTTTCAATTTCACCAGAAAGAAACCCTAGTTCTCTCGCGGTTAAAAAAAAGACAGAAGAAAAAAATAAAGAGGAATAGAAATTATAATTCATTTTTATTTTCAATTTTTCAGGATTCAGTTAGGGTTTTCAAATCGGCGTCCATGGAATTCTGAAACCCTAATCCATGAATTGGGGCTTTTGATCTTCGCGATGTGTGGGATGAATCGGCTATTGCTTAAGGTATGTATTTTAATGTTGAATTTTGGATTTTGATTTAGTTTGTTGTTGATTTGATAGGGTTATTATTTGATTCAGTATGCAATTGCAATGCATGAGGGTTATTAGACATGATCAATTTTAGTTTTGGGATTTTTAAGGAATTCTTTGTGATTTTTATTTTTTTGCCGGTTTGGTTTAATTTTTTCAGATCTGAAGAAAATGCATGTGGTGTTATTTATGATGGAATGTGAAAATTGGGTTATAGATATGTATGATGGAATGTGAAAACTGGGTGAATTTTGGTTGGGGGGGTTTGTACTGTTGATTTGTTCATGGAAGGTAGTAGAGAAGATAATTCCAATGGTGATGCAAATTCTAAAAAATCAAGATCTTTGGATCTTAAAAGTTTATATAAATCAAAATTGACAGAAGAGGTTTCGAAGAAGAATTCGAAGAGGAAGGGTAGTGGTAGTCCTGGGGGTGGCGAGGAGAAGAAGAACAAGAGAAAGAAGGCTAGAAAGGAAGTGTCTTTAAGTAGCTTAGAAAATGGCGAGGGTGGTGGGAAGAAGGTTACTGACGAAGAGTGTAAACAAGGGCCTACTTCTGGTGGGGATGATTTGGTTGAACTTAAATTAGGAGTGAGTAAAGGAGTTAGTAGCAGCAGTGGGCCAAGTAGAGTTTTGTTAGGCGTTGGTGGTGATGTTTGTATTCCTAAGCGTAAGAGGACTTTAGTGGGGCGGAAGAAATCTGAAATTGGTCAATCATCGAATCTGGTACGGCATCCTAGTCCTAGTATTGGCCATGATGATCTGGTGCCTAAGTTAGGTAGTGACGATTCGGGTAGGGCAGTTCAATCTTCAAAGATTAATTTGAAGAAACATTTAAATGAATTTAAAGAAAATAGGAATAGTGATTCAAATTCAATTTCAGTTAAGCATGTCAAGGAGAATGGGGATCACGCCCCTCATTCTGTTGTAAATAGTGACCGTTCATCTTTAAAAAAGTCAAAAAAGAAGGATACGAGTCGAAAAACTATGGCTTCAGATAAACCTAGGGTTTCCAAGGAGGCCGAGCCCTTGAATGATAGCCGTAAAATATCTGTTGAGTTGCAGGAAGACGATGAGGAAAATCTTGAGGAGAATGCAGCAAGGATGCTTTCTTCAAGGTTTGATCCAAGCTGCACTGGGTTTTCTTCTAGTGGCAAGTCTTCTCCCTTGCCATCAGCAAATGGTTTGTCCTTTTTGCTATCTTCTAGTCGAAATATTGTTAATCATGGCTCAAAGTCTCGGTCAGGTTCGGAATCAGCATCAGTTGATACTGCTGGCAGAAATTTGAGGCCAAGGCAACAATACAAAGATAAGGAGAAGTCCAGGAAGAGGCGTCATTTTTATGAAATTCTGCCTGGTGATGTGGATGCATATTGGGTACTGAACCGTAGAATTAAAGTATTTTGGCCTTTGGACCAGAGTTGGTATTATGGCCTTGTCAATGATTATGACGAGCAGCAGAGGCTTCACCATATCAAATATGATGATCGAGATGAAGAATGGATTGATCTCCAAACTGAGAGGTTCAAACTCTTATTACTTCGTAATGAAGTTCCTGGGCGTGCAAAGGGGGGAAGAGCTTTGACAAAAAGTAGAAGGTCTGATCAGCAAAATGGAAGCAAGTCCAGAAAAGAAAGGCAAAAAAGAGAAGTGATTGCAGAGGATGACAGTTGTGGCGAGAGCTCTATGGACTCTGAGCCTATAATTTCGTGGCTGGCTCGTTCTTCTCATCGGTTTAAATCTTCTTCTTTTCATGGCATTAAGAAGCAGAAAACCTCTGTCACACATCCAAGTACAACCTCATCATTGCTATATGATGAACCTGTTTCAGTAAAGGGAAATACAAAGAGTTCTTCTAGGGATGTTACAAATGATTTGTCTAGTGGTTCTATATCACAAGATAATTTAGGTGATAATTTTGGGGAGAAGTCCTCATTGCAAAGCGTCACTCACATTAAAGATCGCAAACAGCCCGCTGTGTACTATAGAAAGCGGTTTCGAAGGTCAGCTGCAATGTCACTTCCTGTACTTGTAGAGAAACACATCGTTGTAAGTACACCCTGTTCTGTTTCTTTTGATCACGTGGTTGGTGGGATTCAGAATGTAAAAAAACCAAGTGACAGGAGGTTTGAGGGGCCACTGTGGTTCAATTATGATGAGGGAGTATCAAAAATGGTTTGGGACATGGAGTCAGCATCATTCAAATTTGACTTAAACTTTCCTATACGGTTGATATTGAATGAAGCTTTTCAATCCGAAAATTTGTGGTTTCTCTATGCTGTTTTGCTGTTTCGATATGGTACAATTGTGACCAAGTGGCCAAGAGTTTGTTTGGAAATGCTTTTTGTTGATAATGTGGTAGGGTTGAGGTTTCTATTATTTGAAGGCTGCTTGAAGATGGCTGCAACCTTTGTCTTTTTTGTCCTCAAGGTTTTCCGTCAACCCGCTCCTCGAGGGAACTATGACTTGCACTTGCAGCTTCCGTTTACATCTATCGGATTCAAGCTTTCCAGTCTTCATGTTACCAAGCAGCCACTTGTGTTTGCACTCTATAATTTCTCCAAATTGAAGAATTCAAATTGGGTGTACTTAGATTCAAAGCTTAAGAGGCACTGCCTACTTAGTAAGCAGCTCCATCTATCTGAGTGCACATATGATAACATCCAGGCACTTCAGCATGGATCAAGTGAGTCCACCGCAGCTTCCATCCGTGAGCCCTCATCAGTCAAGGTACGACAGCCCTTGTAAAAAATATTTACCATATTTAATACTTTTGGTTTTTGCTATTAACTCAATATTATTGTACATCATGTCAAAGCTTCTAAAAATCACTGCTAGTTAACTTATGTTGGGTTTTGTTTTGAAACCAATCATTCAACATCTGGATGAACAGGTCATGAGGAGGAGGAGTAGGCCAGGGATTAACATCATGGGTATTTCCAAAGTGTCTACTCAAGTTGATACTCATCAGTCTTCTGATGCTGGCGAGAGGAAGCTTCCTCCATTTGCTCTTTCTTTTGCTGCTGCACCTACATTTTTTCTCCATTTGCATCTTAAGTTGCTGATGGAGCAGTCGGCAGCTCATATAGGCTTTTGTAATCATGTACCAACAGATGGTCAGGAAGATTCTGGTATGGCGACTGATGACTGTTCTAGCATTGACGATTGCTCTAACAGGAATTCAGAGATTATTCTGCATAATGATGCGGCGACTTTGTCAAATGACGCTACAGGCGATGGATCATGTGCTGGGTCAGATCAGTTAACTGGTCCCTCTACTTCCGGCGATCAAGTTGTCTCTCAAAATGACCAGAATATTGGTCTTGGTGCTGGAACTTCTATTTCCCCTGGTTCTGAGAGGCTTGGTAATGTTCAGTTACCAGAGTTGCAATCCCATCGTTCAGCACAAAAGCTTGGATCATTACCTTCAAGTTCTTTGATTCACCAGGATAAGGCGGATGATAGTTCTCATTCTCTTAATGGTGATCTCCATGTCCAGATTCCTTCAGTTGATGATTTTGAGAAACCTAATGCTCAACAGTCTCCTGATTTGTCTTGGAATGTACATGGAAGTGTTATCCCAAGCTCAAATCGAACTGCTCCAAGAAGTTCTTGGCATCGGACCCGGAATAGTTCGTTGTCATTGGGATTCCAGTCACATGCGTGGGCTGATGGCAAGGCTGACTCTCTTTACAACGATTTTAGCAATGGACCCAAAAAGCCACGGACTCAAGTATCATATTCAGTGCCTTTAGCAGGGTATGAATTAAGTTCAAAGCACAAAAGCCATCATCAGAAAGGGCTTCCTAACAAACGAATTAGAAAGGCTAGTGAGAAGAAGTCAGCAGATGTTGCCAGGGCTCCAGAAAAGAATTTTGAATGCTTATCTTGTGATGCAAATGTCTTGATTACAGTTGGTGATAAAGGGTGGAGAGAATATGGGGCCCATGTTGTATTAGAGCTGTTTGAACATAATGAGTGGAAACTTTCTGTGAAACTTTTAGGAGTTACAAGGTATTCGTACAAAGCACATCAGTTTATGCAGCTTGGGTCAACAAATCGTTATACACATTCAATGATGTGGAAAGGAGGGAAGGATTGGACCTTGGAATTTACTGACAGAAGTCAGTGGGCTCTATTCAAGGAGATGCATGAGGAATGTTACAACCGGAACATCCGTGCTGCTTCGGTTAAAAACATACCTATTCCCGGTGTTCACTTGATAGAAGAAAATGATGATAATGGATCCGAGGTAACTTTTGTTCGGAGCTCTATGTATTTGGAACAACTTGAAACAGATGTTGAGATGGCTCTGGATCCATCCAGGGTTCTGTACGACATGGATAGCGAGGATGAGCAATGGTTTTCAAACATTAGAAATTCTGAAAAGTACAACACTGACTTGAAAGGGATTACGGATGAGATGTTTGAGAAAACAATGGACTTGTTTGAAAAGGCTGCATATGCTAAGGTGCGTGATGAGTTTCTACCAAATGAAATAGAGGAACTCATGGTTAATGTCGGGCCTTTGTGCATAGTCAAAGTCATTTATGACCATTGGCAGCAGAGAAGGCAGAAGAAGGGAATGGCTTTAATTCGGCACTTTCAGGTACTGTTCAAAACTTCAACTTACCATTTGTGTTCATGTTATGATGCTTTTGTTTTTAGGAATGTCTCCGCTCCTTTTTAATGCTGCCTTCATATGAAATGATAGACTAGCTTTGCTGAAATACTTGGGAGTCAGAGTGTGAAGAGAGATTAGTATTGCAGTAGTGGATTGATCTTTAGGTTTATTACACTTACAATAAGTCTTGGAGGCCTTAAAAAAATAAGTCTTGGAGGTCTTAAAAAAAGCCAGGTGTTTTGGGCCATTGAATTGTGGTGTTAGTTATTTGTTTTTCTGCTTTATATTTTAAATGCTTTTCATAGTATTGTTGTGATGGCTTCCAAGCTAAAACCATTATTTGGACTTCTTCCTACCAACTGTTTGATATCTTGTCAATTCATCCATATGAGGGTGACTAGTCTTTGACCCTGGCAATTGTAACACAATTAAAGTAAATAAAGGCATGTTTTATGCAGAAGATATGTTTCCCCATAACAAAGTATATTAGTAGATATTGAACTCATGCTTTTTCCAAGTTTGGTTCTGTTAGTATTGTTTGGTTCCATTTTTGAAATATTATCATTCTGCTATTGATCCATAAAGTATTGTATTGTTTTGTCAGTTATTACAATTACACTTCAGAATAGCTTCCATACCTCTGTGGGACATATACCCATGTCAAAAAATTTCTTCTAGCTATTCTAGAAGCAAAAGATAAGAACAATAGCTGAAAAAAGTTTTCCAATGTCCTCTGTGGCCGTAATTTTATATTTGATTGGCTGAAACTGTGATGACTTTATGCCATTTACCTTGCCTTTTTTCTGTGAATGACCTGTATGTGTATTCTTGGTTATTGTTTGTCTGAAACTTTCATGTGCTTTTCAGCCACCTATGTGGGAACGATATCAACAGCAATTGAAGGAGTGGGAAGTAGCTGCGGCCAAGAATAACAACAACCTTTCTGCTAATGGAGGCGCGGATAAGAGTGCTACTTTGGAGAAGCCAGCCATGTTTGCCTTCTGTTTGAAACCAAGAGGTTTGGAATTACAGAACAAGGGATTAAAACATCGATCTCAAAAGAAAATATCCGTCTCTGGGCATACAAACAGTTACCCGTATCAGGATGGCTTTCATACTACAGGTAAGAGTTGATTTCATTTGTAATTATTTACACTTCAAAAACTAATTAAGAGCTTTATTCTTACATCTAATTGTTGTAACCTCAGGAAGAAGAGCAAATGGCTTAGCATTTGCCGATGAAAGGTTTGTATACCCAGGCCATAGTTATGATTCTTTGGATGATTCTCCATTGCCTCTGACATCACCAAGAGTATTCTCCCCACGGGATGCTGCCAGCATGAGATATTATTCTATGAACAATGACGCATACTACAGAAATCATATGCAGAAACTTCACAGGAGCAAGTCCAAGAAACTTGGTTCATTTATGTATCATAATGATTCACAGATGCCGGCTTCTTACAGTCAGAGAATGCCAGTGTCAGAAAAAAGAAATGGGGTTAGATCCAACATGGTCAATTATGACTTACCAGGTCACAGGCAGAACGTACATGATGGCGCTCAGAAACATGGAATTGAACAATTGGATGGTTCAGACCATGACGAGTTTAGATTGCGCGATGCTGCAAGTGCTGCTCAGCATGCACGCAGCATAGCTAAGTTAAAGCGAGAGAGGGCTCAAAAATTGCTTTATAAAGCCGATGTAGCAATTCACAGGGCTGTGGTTGCTCTTATGACTGCTGAAGCAAAGAAAGCTTCCGAGGACGCGGTTGGTGATAATAGCAAGACCAACGGCTGAGGCTCTGATAGCTTCAATAATCTTTTGTCCGTGAATGGAGCCGCGAAGAGGAGATTTTGTTGCTGCAAAGTTTGTCGCTGCAAAGTTTGTCTCCCTTTCATTGTCTACATGAACCTTTTTCCAGCTTGAGATCTGCTTTGTTCAGATTTACTGTTGCAATGATCTCATGGTATAGATCTTTTGAATTTTTGGGTGCCTATATTTGTACAGATTCTATCTCCCCCTCCCCATTTGCCCTCCGTCCTGCTCCCTTCTAAGTTTTCAAATATTCAACATGAAAATAGAAATTGGCCAAATAATACAACACCGGTTTGAACGGAAATTTTGTCGTGGTTTTTCCAAAGTTTATGCACAGTGGTATGACTATCGCTCAAAATTTTTTACACCAGTTGTATGACTATTCCGTGTATTGCATGCCGATGTTTATCATTCCTATTTGGTCCCAGATTTTCTGCAGCCAGAGGAAGTACACAATAATTTAGTTTGGTTTTAAAATAGACTCAAAATACAAGTTGCTCGATTCTTGTCTAACAAAAGAGATCAAATTGTGTGACATAAAAAATCCAAGGGGCTTGTCTGATAAAACTGTTGCATTTCCTTGTTTTTAAACTAAAACAGATAATTTATGCTATAAAAATGTTTTTTTTTTCCAAACATCAAACAAACCTTGGTCCTTAGTTACATTGATATGCACACAAGAAAATTATCGTTATATCATATTCCTGGTTTATTATACGAAGCAAATCCGAGTAATACTGAAGAGAGATATTTCAGAAAAAATTATATTCACATTTTGAAAGCAATTTAACTTTGAAACGATATTTTAAATAACCGTAGTCATAAAATTAGAGGAATATTTGATGAAAAAATATGGTGTATACACCTAATGGAACCAAATATGTAATTCAATACTATATAAAATGCCCATTATTACTCTTTATACCGATTTTCATATGAACTAACCTAACCTTGCCGTTGAAATCATTTCATTGCTCTGTCATTCAAAATTGAAACCAAGACAGTACTTTCGAAATTGATAGTATAGGAACAAAAAATATTTGAATTGAAATAATTAAAAGAGGAAATTCAAACCTGTGCGATTTTGCCAAAGCAAATTTCAGAATTAATGGGCGTTTAGGGTTTGATGATGCGGAGTTTGGAACCTGTAAACATAACGTTGGTATCATTTCGAAAGCAAAGTTTTGTAAGATGCAAGAACAAATTGTTGCATGGTGTTTGTTGTGAATGTAGGTTTAGTGCCCCCAATTCAGAAAGAGAATTTTAGAACAAAATTTGGTATTTTTGAGTTGGCGGGACAAATATTTTTGTGTATAATAATAAATGGTAATTAAATTAAGCTATATTAAATATTATTTATATAGCGTGTGATTGGAAATGTATTAGTTCATTTATTTTTGGATTTTAACGTAGTTTTCGACATGAGAATTAAAAGCTTTAATTTATAGTTTCAACCTCTTTGTGAATTTCCACCGCATCTTGTTTCCAAACACATATTTATTTTGAAAAAAAATGGTGTTCATAAATCTAAAATTTGTACTTTGAGTTAATGAAATAAAGAAAAGAGCGTTGGTCTCAATATCACTAGCAAGATTGTTTTTGGATTAAGGGTCACTTAACTTTGATGAGAAAATGATGTTAAAGACTAAACCTAACTCAGTCTAATATATATTTAAAAACCCTTTCAATACCAGCAAAAATACATTTGTTGGCTATTGATAACTTTTTGACACTATCTAAAGCAATAATGAAGATGACATTTTTTATTTTATCTCCATCATTCTTTTTCTTTTCTTCTCAATTTATATTATATAAAAACAAAAACTATCTTAAAAAACTATGCACACCCTTCTTCAATTTTTAGCATGTTTAATTTTGAGGTAAAATTATCAATTCAATGTTAATCTTAGAAGAATAACCAATGAGTCACACAAATAATGATTTAATAAATGTGGTAGAGGGTGATGTGATAAAAATAAAGATAGAGATAAAATTAGATATTAAATAGATGTAGAAAAACATAAATTTTGAGTAGAAGATATACCATATATATATCTCTTTCAATTGTTGTCACACGTGTATATATATATAAAGAATAAATAATAATTTAATTTATAAATATTTTATAATATGTATAAATAATTTTTTTTTTGGGATTTAATCTTTGTAAAGTAAAATAAGAGACGGCAGACATTTGTCTCAAATGTCAAATGAATATTAAAAAAAAAATAAATGCATACTAACACATCAACTTTTATGATATATTTAAAATTAAAATATTTTATATTATTAATTAATAAATTTATTTATTTATCATTTAATAATTAGTGTTATTTTATAAAAAATATAAATAAAAATTAAAAGAGACCTTTATGAGTTTTTTGTCTTCTTTCCTACCATAAATCAGATGATATTGCTGGAGTGAGGAGAAAATTGAATTTTAGAACCAAATGTCTAGAGTGTTGATACTAATATCATCCTTCATCTATGAAGAATTATTAGAAGACTCCAATCAGAAGACATATTTTTGATGCCAAGTCTGTGTCTGTGGTAAGAAATACAATTAGAAAGAGACAAATAAGGTAAAAAAGACAAGAGTTTCCATAGTTTAATACAAGGAAGATGATAGATTTTCAAAAATCCTCTTTTAATTTTTATTCATATTTTTTTAATAATAAAATAACATTAATTATTAAATAATAAATAAATAAATTTATTAATTAATAATATAAAATGATTTAATTTTTAATATATCATAAAAGATAATGTGTTGATCTGTATTTTTTTTGTAATGTTCATTTGATATTAGGGATCAAAGTAAATCGTCTTTCTAATTTTATAGGAACTAAATTTAAACAAAAAATTTACAAAGACTAAAATAAAAAAATAATATATTTACAAAGACTAAAGACATATTTAAACTTTTATAATATATGAAATTATCAAAATTACAAATACATCTTAAAATATCTTTTTTCTTAATAATTTTATAGACCACAATGATTACAAAAATACATTTGAATACTATGTTAATTAACTAAAAATACATTTAAAAAAAGTAAAATAAATATCAAAAGATGCATTTAAGTTTATTTTTATAATTTTAATAAATTTAAAGATTATCAAAATAACACTTACATATATTAAAAAAAAATTTAAAACATGATGAATGCATAATATATAACACAAGTCTTTACCTATAAATGTTCCAAAAAAAAGTTAGCCTAAAATAAAATAAAACAGAAATCATAAGAAAAGAGAAGTGATGGCTCACGTGTGTAAAGAAAAGCTGGTGGTACCGTTATTACCGGCATTTTATCCTCCTTTCTTCAAACAACAAAATTTTCTCCCAAATTTCTCAAAACTTTGACTCTATCATTGCTTTCATTTTTCATTTGCATCATTCTCCACAACAATCACATTTTGCTTTACTTTGCACACCATAATCATTGACATTTTATTATGATTCATTGGATTGAGACAGGTTTGTTTCTATTTTTTTCTTCAATTTTGTTTTGTTTGGTATATACGTAACAAAAATATTAGACTTTTTTTTTTTTTTTTTTTTTTTTTTTTTTTTTTTTTTTT
>JBBPBR010000005.1:51555521-51570517 GCA_037974775.1 Cicer pinnatifidum | reverse complement strand
ATTTTTTGAACTACGAAAATAATTACTTTAATTTATTATTTATCAGGATTCTGTAAAGAATAAGAAATCCAAAAATTAAAATCAAAAGAAAAAGGTTTTTTATTTTTTATTTTATTTCAAATTAATTGAAGTCAATACATAAAATATTTAAATGATACTAAAATAGAAAAATAAATAAGACACAATCAATGTTCTTAAATGATACTATTTTCTTAAAATATTTAATTTTAATTAATTGTGAAATTTATTAGAGAAAATAGTCAAAGACTTCTTGTCACTTCAATTCTTCCAAATTATAAAATCATATTTTTTTTTAGAAAAACTTATATTATGAGAATAATTTTAGTATATTTTAAAATAAAAAATATTTTAATGGTGACAACCACCGTTAATATTCATAAAAATATTATAGTCTAGACCCATATGCATGTATTATGATGTAAATTTCTATATTTTTGTGGCATGCGAGTGTGTGTCGGTACAATCAATCTTCTTCTTCACCCGTATCATAGAAATTGGGTCCACATTGACTCACTACTTGACTCAAACGGTTCATACTATTTTAACAACAAAATCTATGGTACAATTGAACTTATTTTAAATAATATGACTTATTAGATTTTTATTTTGATAATTAGTTATTTAACTAATTGATATGAGCTTAAATATCAGTGAATATCATTTGAGAATAATAGGAACTCTAATTGATCATCGGCCAATATATAAGCTATGATCCTCAATATACCAAACACATTAAATAATCTATCTTATCTCCATCTAAAGAGTGTTTAGAGAATAAATAATCTAGGTTGAGAGAGAACCACAATGTTAACGAGTGCTCGTCATCCGTCTCTCTTATCAGAATCAATGGTTTGAGACTATTCAGGATTGCCACCAATAGATGATTATCTATGAATTCAGGTATTCTTAGAACCTCATATTTAATAGATCAATCAATGTGTAGATATATACATGATCATATGTTTATTCATTATGCCTATTATTCTAATCATCTTTCACATTTGATTAATATAAAAGTTATCTCTATTTTCCTCCTTTTCATGCTTAATATCTTTCACATTTGCTTAATATAAAAATTATCTCTATTTTCCTCTTTTTCATGCTTAATATAAATATTTTGCATATTATATATTTATATTATATTATTAGGGAAATAATTATTATGTTGCTTTCTTTCCAAAACTTTCATAGAAGTTTAATTGATTTATCTTTTTCTTTCTTATTTGATTATTGAACATTTTGTTTATTGTTTTTCCTTCCCTCTCAAATTTCAAGTTAAAATCATCGCATGATCGATGATGTTGATAAAAAAACATATGATGATGATAAAAAAAAAACATAAGATGCATTAAAGGCAATATGTTTGTCAACAAAATTATACCAAGACCCAAGACTTCTTCAACATTTTGATATCAGCCTTGTCAAGTGTATTATTTACATTCTCTCCATCATCAAACTAAAAAATATATGCTATCAAAATATTTGTTTAATATTTTTTAAGAACACCAACATCGTTTAGTGATGAAATTATTTCTTTTTAGCAAGACTAAAGGCTTCACTGCCGTGATTTTTTTGTATATTCGAAAGTAGCTATTTGAAGCATGCAGAGTATGGGTGTAGTGAATGTGGAAACTAGTTTAGATGATTCGACAAACTTCTTCGCTTAGAGTGGGAGGTTAAATTAAGTCATGTATATTGAGAAACAAACTATTGCCCTAATGTTTTTGCCAATACGAAAGCCCACGATGATGTTGATATGGTGTTTTTTTTATTCTTGTCTTGAGTCTGTCAAACATTTTTATGTTTTTGATGAGTTTTTTTATTTCTATATATAAAAAATTGAAGATATTTTTTTCTTATTTTACTTTCTATTCACATATTCGAAATTTTTGAAGCACAAGTAAGTCATTTTGTCTTACTTTTTGAATAATTTGTAACATTCGAAATGCCATTTCTAATTTTTAAAAATATTTTTCAAAAGTTTTGAACAATACGAAACTTCTAAAATAAATGATTTAATCATTTCAAACTTCCAAAATAGGAAATTCAAGATTTTTGAATGTTTTGAATAACACAAAAGTTTTGATGCACAATTTTTTAATACTTTCAAATTAAATGAAACTTTCAAGACTTTCAAAAAAATTTAAAAGTTTCGAATGATTCATAATTTTCAAAAATATTTTTTTTTAATGCAAATTATTGATATGTTAATTTTATAATAGTTAGGACCAGATGTGCAAAAGGATAAATTATGCGCACTATCTCCCGCAATGTAGGCGATAGAGTTACACACACTGCATCTTATCGACGAATGAATGAGGCTAGTCATCCATCTCGTCAACATCATCGTGATTTCAAGTCTCAAGAACTTGATGAGGATGTTCAAGAGTCTGAAAAGATGGATCATGAGAACGCTAAGGAGAAAACAGTTGAATAGCAGGACCACCAACGTGGATTTTCAGGATGGCCCTTGGTAACATCAATGTTGATACACTAGGAACACCATGTGACTCGGAGAATATGAGAAAGACATGTATATTTTAATTAATTAATTTTTTAATTAAGAATAAGTATATTATATGTAGTATATTATTTTATTGTTATGTTTTTTAATTTCTTGTAGGATTGTAGTCCGTTGAAGGTGATCACACACAATTTAAAACTAAAGAAGTTTATTGAAGTATCGGTACCTAATATTGTAAAACGTTGAATTTAAGAATCTTGATTGGTACACATGTGTTCAACTTATTTGATGATGGTCTCATACATGCCTTGGTAGAAAGGTGTCATAGAGAGACCAACTCATTTAACATGCCGTTCAGAGAGATGATCATTACACTAGACGATGCACGACTCTTTTGCACATTCCTCCTTATGTTAAGTTCTTCAGTGCACCAATAAATATGAATACTAATACTGTTAGATTTTTAATGCATAAATAAATATGAATACTAATACTCCAAAAATTTTGGTGTAGTGTTGGATTTACAAACACTTTCATAACATCTATATGTGGGGTGACAGTGAAAGAGTTCATAAACATATTCCAAGAACCTATAGAAGGACCCAAAACATGTTGTCAAAGGTGAGTAGCTAACTTATCGACGAAGAATTGATGCTATTTTGTTTGAGGATGTTGTGTTTATCATCCTTTTGAACCAATGACGATTTTCTTCGGCTACCTTCGTTAGAGTAGAGTTTCAGTCTCATATCTAACGGAACGATGTCTTCGATAATTTGGTCGCACTCAGTGTATTTTGTGCGACGTTCCTCTGGTGTCAACTAGTATAGATTGAAAATTGCAGAATACTTTAATTTTACTTTATATCGTCCACCTCTTTCACATCTTAAAATTAATTCATTTTTTCTTCCTTTTGTGGTAGTTATATCAAATCAAATGGTAACAATTATTATTCTATTTTTTCTTTCAATAGTTTTTGCCCAGTCCAATACAATTTCTCGAGAGAAAAATATTTGCAAAATATATTTCAAATAAAAATCAACATACGTGTACACATTAAAAACTAATAATATTAATTATTATTAAAATTATTTGATCAATCGTTAATTTATCGATAGAATCTACGATCTGTGTACTAAACTTCACCATAAACTTTACTATACTTTATTTAATTTGAAAAAATATATAAGTTCAAAAATATAATAAATTTAATTAATATTTATATTGTAACTACAATATTTTAAAAAAAATGTAATTATTTGAAAAAAGTACAATAAATTCTATTTCAAAAATTTCAAATTAATCTAAACTTTCAAATAGTTCAAAAATTTGGACTCTATATTTCAAAAATCTTATAATCAATCAAAGTTTCGAAAGTTTAAATTTTTGTAAATCTAGTTTTTGTAAAGTTTCAAATATGTGAGTAAAAAAGTAGGAGTTGAAAATTTTCAATTATATATATGGTAAAAAAGGATAATTAAGTATTTTTCAATATATTGGAGGGTTAATAGTATAGATGGGGGTGGAAAGTAGAAAATTTCTTCCTAATACCGCTGGAGTTTAAAATTTGTTGGGATTAGACCCTCTTGATTTTCCAAAAAAAAAAAAAAAAGTTTCTTACTTGCCACCTCCACTTGTATCTCTCACCCTCCAAAACACATAAAAAGTCTATTTTACCCATTTTACAACATATAAAAGTTTGAAAAAAAGTTGTACTTACACTTTTGAAGATTTGACAAAAATCCTAGAATTTTTGAATCTTTTAAAACCTTCGAAATATTTAAATAAGTTTTTTTTTTGAATCTTACAAAAGTTCCGAAATAAAAACTCCTATTTTTTTAAAAAAAATTTCAAAACTTCTGAACAACATGAAAAAATCGAAATAGTATAAATTTCGAAAAACATGAAACGTTCGAAATAGAAAATTTTTGAACAACATTAAACATTCGAAATAAGAAGTTTTCGAAAGTTTCATTGAAATTCAATCCCCTCCTAAATAAGTTGTATTTTTAATTTTCTAAATTGCCTTTTATTTTTAGTGTAATGTTGGATTTACGAGTATTTTTCTAACATATATAAACGAGGAGATAGTGGAACTGTTCCTATGCATATTCCAAGAGCTCGTAAGTGGACTGCAAAACATGTTGTTGAAGGTGGATAGCTAACATATCGACCGAGACTTGATGCTATGTTGGTTGAGGATATGTTGTTTACACTCTACGATGATGACCGATCTAATCATCCTTTTGAAGCAAAAATGTTCTCTAGCTACTTTCTTTGAGATGAAATTTCAGTCCCATATCTATTAGAGTGATATCTTCGACAATTTGATCGCATTCGGTGCATTTCGTGTGACATTCCTCTGGTGTCAGCTAGTATAGATTTGGAGTGGCATAATGCTATAACAACGTATATAACTACCTTTCAAAGTCTATTGTCTCTAGTGACGTTCCTGGGGAGGTCTCGGAGGACTATTATGCATGGTATTTGACTGTTTCACATTCTATGATTCTCCCTGATGCTCCACCTGCTAGTCCATCTACTGGTCTATATGTTCTATCATCTTCTGCACATGTTCCATTATCGATATTTTGTATCATCAATTTCTAGTATAATATGATTTTTCAAACATCAATACTTAAATTTTACTCTATAAGTAAACGATTAAAAGTTCAACTCTAACTCGATACCAAAAAAGAGGCAACAAAACTTCACAATTTAACTTCATTTAATGAAATACAATGGTTTAAAAACTTCACACGTTTATATTAATCTTCATTTAATAAAATACAACATGGTTTGATAAATGTTGGATCTATGTGTTCTCAATACTTGAGACGTCCTACATAAGCTATTTCTTATGTCTTTGCATTATCAGTACAAAATTATCTCCATTTATATGAGGTAAGTGACAAAGAACAATCAGACTTCAATTGTATTTGAACAAAAAAATGTTAAACATTAGTTTATTTGAACAAGAAAATATTAAACATTAATTTACTATTAAACAATACCATCAATCATAAATTTTACTTGTACCCAATGACTTTCATTGAAAAATAAAATTGCTATTAAATAATTAAGAGAATAATCATTATATGGTGATTTATTCAACGGAAAAAATGTCATATTCAAATTACGAGACAATGACACAAAAACGACATTATATTTTATCGCTATCACGTAACTGAACTTTGGTATAGTCATCCACTTATCTTTTTCTTGAGCACCCAAACTAGAAATCTTCAATGAGTTACACATTGTTTTAATGTTGTCATCAAAAACATTAGAATAAAGATCTTAATGTAGATTGATCTCTTTATCCAAATGCGTTCGAACTAAAGGCCAAGATTCTTTCGTTCAACCTAATAATGTTGTAATTGTGCAATAACCACGATTTCCATCAGGCACAACATCTACTATGTCCTCAATATATTAATGAATAAAAGTAGGAAAATGTATCTTAGATAGTTTCTTTGAAGATTATTGAGATGGTTGCTTTGCAGAACGTTGAGATGGTTAATGTGTAGAACGTTGAGATGGTTGCTTTGCAGATTGTTTACCCACTTTAATTGTTTATCAATTTTGTAAAAAACTTTGATAAAATGGTGAATTATACCCATACTCAACTTTGATAATGGTTTTATGAAAAGACGATTTATTGCTACATATTTGGTTCTTCAACATCATATTCATAACATCCCAATTTTTATACAAGTCTCAGTTACTAGTTTGCTACATATTTTTTAATTTCCGATGAGCATACTCAGTTCTAAAAATAAATTAAATAACACAAATTAAAACAAATCACATAAATTACTCAATTATATTTCTAAAACAAATCAGAATTTAAAAGTATATGTTGGTCGTTGTATTCCTTAAATATATCACTTTATTGGTCCATGTCCGGACAAATATTTCTTTGTAAGGTATGAACCATGAATATTTAATATAATCAACAAAAATAATAATATAGCCACACATTAGTTCAAAATGTTGCAAGTGATTATCATACATCTCCACACTAGTCGAAAATACAATTTTTTTCCATAAGTCCATTACCTCATCTTGTTTATCCTTTCTCATATATTATTTGCATTTTACCCCAATATTTTTTTCAATATGAAAACTACATAGCAAATTAATTGAAGTAGGAAATATGATATCAATAGCATTCATCATGATAAGATCTCTATCAGTCACAATAATTTGAGAAATTTAATTCTTAGAGATGAACAATTGTCTTACATTTTTCAATGTCTGGATGAAGTTATCTTGTCAGACTTGTTCCAAGTAGGCAACTACAACAGAAAATGTCAACCCAATAGATGTTACATCGACAATTTCAATCAATGGTAGCTAATATATGTTTGTTTTGTATGTACTATCACATATCAAAATAAAATGAATCATGTTCAACAACTTTATACAATCAAGATGCGTCCAAAATATGTCTCTTAGAACATCTGAATCCTTCCATCTTCTTGTCTGCACATAATTTTCATTTTGTATTAACTTCAATAGATATTGCAGTTCTATGATGAAACATCTCAAATTTGGTTGATAAGTACTCTTTGCTTTATATATTTCAATGGAAACTGTGAGATTCTCTTAATTTTTCTCTTTCAAAGCATTCAAAATGAATCTTAATGCAAACTTATATTTTGTCATGTCATTAACAAATTTTCTCTCATCTTCATTTAAACGTCTCAAATATGAATGATCCTCTAAAGTATTCGTTAAGTCGTGATTGTGTGTTCCATATTAAACATTAATTTTTCATCCCTCACATATATTGAACGATATATATATATATATATATATATGAATTGATAGTTTTCTTTATGCGAACAAGTTACTTTTGATTTTGATTTTAATTTATATTTTCCATATCTTTCACATCCCAAAATTAATTTGTCTTTTCTTCGTTTCTTTTTGGTAGCTGTATAATATCTAATGGTAATAATTATTATTTTATTTTGTTTTTCAATTATAGTTTTTGCTCATTCAAATACAATTTCTTGAGAGAAAAATATCTACAAAATATATTTCAAATAAAACATCAATATATATATACATTAAAAATTAAAACTTATAATATCAATTATCTTTAAAATTATCTCTCATCTATCTTTTTACTTTGACTTTTAACAATTTTTTCAAAAAAATCTTGAGAACGAGCAATATATCCTTCTTACACCAATTAATTAATATGGCAACCAAGTCACCCTCTTGCAACCATAAATTGTATAAGAACAAGTTTTTAAACTGAGATATATGATAAGGATATTCGTTTGGAGGTGTTCAGACAAAATAAGTGCATTAAAAAAATATTTTTTCATAGTCATCATCATAAATCATCACAATCTTTTTCAATATATAATTAAATTTAGATGTGTTGGATTATGAGAGCCAGAAAGTCTAATGCTTAAAGATCATTTATTCACCAATAAAATGATATCTATAATAGAATTGAAACCTACATCTTTACGATAATTGTCTATGTCATATTTGCAATGTTTAAAAGTTAGACCGAACATTAAACCGATTGATGTACTAATTCCAGGTTCAAACGAGGTTTATATTGGTGATGAATTTTTTTTTTAACCTTTTAATATAATATATTAAATAATATTAAACAAAAAATAACATAAAATTCAAAACAATAACTTTACATAAATGTGACATAATTCATAATATCTTACATGTAAAATGTCATCATGTTTATTTACAAATATTTACAAATTGAATATTATTATTTTATTACCTCTCACCTTGCTGTAAGACTATTCTGGTACCAATTTTCCCTGCCAGATACATATTTCTATTCAGAGTTTTATTATTAATTTGCTTCAAAATAGCCACCAAAAGTAACTGAAAATGCCTTAAAATGTAAAAATAATTGATTTTGGACTTTTTTATAAGTAAAATGGCATTTTTGTCTTTTTAAACCATTTTGAACCGATTAACCACCGGTTTTCCTAATTTATTTTAGTTTTAAATCAATTTTGACAGTTTTCTCCCGTTTTATTAGCTAAACGATGTTGACGGTCAATAAGAATATATAAGAGGTCGATTCTCATTTCAACCAATTAAACTGTTTGATGTCATTTAATTTTCAAACATTACATATATTAGTCGGTGACATGAAATAAATATTATAATAAGTATTATAAAAGAGGTTCAACTATATATAAAAAATAGAGTACTATATGTATGAGCTATAAGTCTATAACCGTAGAATATAATTCAATTTCTAATAGTGGCAAGTTTTATTATGGGTTTTTGGAGAATTCCAAAAGTGGAAGTAGAGTCATGCCCCCACCACTTATTGTTGAATAAAGGCAAAAGTGATTCATTTAAGAACCAAAATATTTGTTAACTTTTAGTCGAAAAGTTTATCATATTAGCAACAAAATGAAAATGTAATCTTTTTGACCAATTATTTGTTCTTTGTTTTCATATAAAGCTTTTACTATTTCTCATCTACAAAACATAACTGTACATCCTCTCAAATATAATCAACAAAAAATATGACTTTTTTATTCTTGAATATTATTTAAAGTTAATTAATTTAATTTTATTTAATATTATTACTCTTACAATTTTTTTTTTATCATAGAATAATTCTCATAGAAGACAATGTAGAGAATATAATTGATTTTTTTTATTACTTTGAATTTATTAAATGTGATTTTATTTTTTTATAGGCAATATTAATAAATTAATAGTTAGATTATTTTTCTCGAATTCTGGAGTTTTAATTTGGAACCTTCTTTTTATAACTTTTTCAACGTTAAATGAGATCAATTAACTAGTTTTTTTAAAAAAAGTTATGAAGTAATTTTATTTATATATATATATATATATATATGAGATCTAAAAGATTACATCACAATGCCAAAAATAAAATTAAGGAATAAGTCTTTTCACTATTTAATTATTGGTGAGTTAACTTTGCAATTGTACACAGTGTTGGGTTTTGGGCTCCCTTCCTATGTGGAGAAAGGCCCAATATGTGCAAGCCCACGAGTCTCACTTAACCAAGTGGAGAGGGGTCAGATTAGTGGGTGAGAGAGAGCTGAATTCAGAGAGAGAGGCAAAGAGAAAAGTGAGAGAGAAAGAGTAAACCCTATTTTCGCATAAAACAGAGCAGCTGTACTAGATTCGCGATATCTCCTTCGTTCACCGTCGGATCGGGCTGAAATTTTGACAGCAGGTTCGTGACTAGTGGTACTTCATTCTGACCGTTTGGATCGTCGATCAGAGGTCTGAGGTGGGAGAAACGGAACTCGGACAGTAGCAGTTTTTCTGGTTTTTTTGCTGAACTTTGTTCTCAATTTCATGCCTGTTTTCTCATTGTTTTGGCTGATTGTTGTGCTAGTTACCTTGCTGTTTTTGGTTGGTTACTGAGCACGAATTTGTGCCATATTTGAAACTCTCTTGTACCCATATTTTGATCATAGTGGAACTCTATTACTGGCTTGGTCCCGTGGTTGTTTACTTCTCACATTGAGAAGGTTTTTCCACGTTAAAAATTATTGTGTCCTTTGTGATGGTGATTTTATTTGCTGTTATTATTTGTTGATTGCTCCTCACAGATTCTTGCAAGTTTGGGAAATTTATTATCCGCTGCATATTGCTCTGTTAGAGTTGTTATTGTTATTTGTTGTTGAATTTCCCATCAGAGTGGCATCAGAGCTCTTTGGTTAAGGGGCTGTTTGACTTGTTTGAATGATGGAGGCAAATACAAATAGAATGATTTGTTTGAATGGCACTAATTATCACTTATGGAAGGGAAAAATGAAGGATCTGTTATTTGTGAAGAATTTGCATCTTCCTGTGTTTGCTAGTGAGAAGCCAGAATCCAAGACTGATGAGGATTGGAGTTTTGAACATCAGCAGGTCTGTGGTTTTATTCGGCAATATGTAGAAGACAATGTTTATAATCACATTGCTAATGAGGAACATGCAAGATCCTTGTGGAAGAAGATTGAATCTTTGTATGCTTCTAAATCAGGGAATAATAAGTTGTATTTGTTGAACTCCTTGATGAATTTGAGGTACAAGGAAGGGACTTCTATTTCAGATCACTTAAATGATTTTCAAGGGCTCCTAGATCAATTGTCAGGTATGGGTATCAAATTTGATGATGAAGTGTTGGGACTATGGCTACTGAATACTCTACCAGATTCTTGGGAAACTTTTCGGGTTTCAATTACAAACTCAGCTTCTGATGGTATTGTCTCTTTGCAAAGTGTAAAGGGAAGTGTTCTTAATGAGGAGATGAGAAGGAAGGCACAAGGTACTTCATCTCATTCCGAGGTACTTGTCACTGAGAACAGGGGCCGAAGTCAAAGAAAGGAATCGAAAGGGAACAGACAGAATAGCAGAAGTGCGAGTAGAGAGAACAACAGAAGTAAGTCCAAGCCCAAATTTAAGAATGTTGAGTGCAATTATTGTCACAAAATTGGGCACATACAGAGGAACTGTTTCATATGGAAAAGGGAGAGCAAAAATAATAACAGTAAGCAGAGAGATAAGAATCATGATGATGATGATCGTGTTACTACTGCTACTTGTGATGATCTGATTATTCTCCGTGACTATGACTCAGTCAATCTTGTATCAGATGAGAGCATGTGGATTATTGATAGTGGTGCTACACTGCATGTTACACCAAGGAAGGAGTTCTTCACATCTTACACTTCTGGTGACTTTGGAGTGTTGAAGATGGGTAATGATGGTGTGTCCAAGGTAGTTGGTATTGGTGATGTTTGTTTGCAGACCAACATGGGAGTGCAGTTGTTGCTTAGAGGAGTCAAACATGCTCCAGATGTTCGCTTTAATTTGATTTCTGTGCAGATGCTTGACGATGGTGGTTATAATAATCACTTTGGTTCAGGAAAATGGAAACTCACCAGAGGTAACTTAGTTGTGGCCAGAGGGGAGAAAATTAATAAACTGTATTGGACTAAAGCATTGGTTGCTAAAGACAGTGTGAATGCCATGGATATGGAGGCTTCTTTGTGGCACCGCAGGCTTAGTCATATCAGTGAAAAGGGGCTGAATTGTTTAGCTAAAAAGGATGTACTTCCGGGATTAAAGAGTGCAGAGTTGGAGAAATGTTCTCATTGCATGGCTGGTAAGCAGACTAGAGTATCCTTCAAGAAACATCCCTCCTCAAGGAAGTCAGAGTTGCTTGAATTGGTGCATTCTGATGTTTGTGGCCCGTTGAAGGTAAAGTCATTTAGTGGTGCACTTTACTTTGTTACTTTTATTGATGATTGTTCCAGGAAGCTTTGGGTCTATGCTTTGAAGACAAAAGACCAAGTTCTGGAGAAATTCAAAGAGTTCCATGTTATGGTGGAGAGACAGTCAGGCAAGAAGTTGAAATGCATTCGTACTGACAACGGTGGTGAGTATTGTGGACCATTTGATATTTATTGCAAGCAGCATGGTATCAGACATGAAAAGACTCCTCCTAAAACTCCTCAGCTGAATGGTTTAGCAGAGAGAATGAACAGGACATTGATTGAAAGAGTTAGGTGTATGCTTTCTGAAGCAAAGTTGCCTAAGCATTTCTGGGGTGAAGCATTGTACACGGCAGTGCATGTTATTAATCTGAGTCCTGCAGTTGCTTTGAATGCTGAGGTGCCAGACAAGATTTGGTTTGGCAAGAATGTCAGGTATGATCATTTGCGTGTCTTCGGTTGCAAAGCATATGTGCATGTTCCAAAGGATGAGAGATCCAAGTTGGATGCGAAGACAAGACAGTGCATCTTTATCGGTTATGGTCAGGATGAATTTGGCTACAAGCTATTTGATCCAGTTGAGAAGAAAGCTGTTAGAAGCCGTGATGTGAAGTTCATGGAAGACCAAACCATTGAAGACATTGATAAGATGGAGAAGACTACACCTGAGATTGATAATGGTTTGTCTGATGTTGATCCAGTTCGGATGCCTACACATGATCTGGATACTGCTGATAATAATGTTCAGAATGATGAGCAACATGGTGATGTTGGTGATCAGCAGCTTGGAGATGATTTTGGTGTTCCTAATGATGATGCTGAAGAAGAACATGAGATGTCACAAGATGAGGATCTTGGTGATGCTCCTGAACCACCTCAAGCTCAAGTTTGGAGGTCTACTAGGCAGAGGAAACCATCCACTAGGTATCCTTCTGATGAATATGTTACCTTGACTGATGAAGGTGAACCTGAATGTTATGATGAAGCCATGGAGAGTGATGAAAAGAAGAAGTGGTTGGATGCTATGCAAGATGAAATGAAGTCTTTGCATGATAATCACACTTTTGAATTGGTGAAACTACCTAAGGGAAAGAAGGCTTTGGAAAACAGGTGGATCTTCAGAGTGAAGCAAGAAAGCAATTCTACATCTCCAAGATATAAAGCCAGATTGGTTGTGAAAGGTTTCAGACAGAGAAAGGGTGTTGATTTCAATGAGATTTTTTCTCCTGTGGTGAAGATGTCATCCATTAGAACTGTGTTGAGTTTGACTGCTACTCTTGATTTGGAGGTAGAGCAAATGGATGTAAAAACTGCTTTCCTTCATGGTGATTTGGAGGAAGAGATTTACATGAAGCAACCTGATGGTTTTCTTGTTAAAGGCAAGGAAGACTATGTGTGTAGGCTCAAAAAGAGTCTATATGGTTTGAAGCAGGCCCCGCGTCAGTGGTACAAGAAGTTTGAGTCAGTTATGTGTGAGCAAGGCTACAAGAAGACTACTTCTGATCACTGTGTCTTTGTTAAAAAGTTTGCTGATGATGATTTCATTATCCTGTTATTGTATGTTGATGACATGCTTATTGTTGGGAAAAATATTTCCATGATTGACAGGTTGAAGAAGCAATTGGGCGAGTCATTTGCCATGAAAGACATGGGAGCTGCTAAGCAGATTCTTGGTATAAGAATCATGCGTGACAGGAATAAGAAGAAACTTTGGCTGTCACAAGAACACTATGTTGAAAGAGTGTTACAGAGGTTCCAGATGGAAAATGCTAAGGCTGTAAGTACTCCTCTTGCTACTCATTTTAAATTGAGTACTAGTCAGAGTCCTACCAATGAAGCTGAAAAATCAGATATGCAACGAGTTCCTTATGCATCTGCTGTGGGTAGTTTAATGTATGCAATGGTGTGTACAAGGCCTGATATTGCACATGCTGTTGGTACAGTTAGTAGATTTCTGTCTAATCCAGGTAGAGAGCATTGGAATGCTGTGAAATGGATTTTGAGGTATCTTCGTGGTACTACCAGTTTGAGGCTTTGTTTTGGAGGTGATAAGCCTACTCTTGTGGGATATACTGATTCTGATATGGCTGGAGACATTGATTCCAGAAAGTCTACTTCAGGCTACTTGATTAAGTTTGTAGGGGGAGCTGTGGCATGGCAATCCAGATTGCAGAGGTGTGTTGCATTGTCCACTACTGAGGCAGAGTTCATTGCCATTACAGAAGCATGCAAGGAATTGTTATGGTTGAAGAAATTCTTGCAGGAGCTTGGTTTTGTTCAAGATAAGTACTTGTTATTTTGTGATAGTCAAAGTGCAATTCATCTTGGTAAGAATTCAACCTTTCATTCTAGGTCCAAGCACATTGATGTTAGGTATCATTGGATACGTGATGCTTTGGATGCTGGGTTGTTGGAATTGGCCAAGGTTCATACAGATGATAATGGTGCTGATATGATGACCAAGGCATTACCGAGAAGCAAGTTTGAAACTTGCTGTGAGATCGCCGGTTTGGCGGTCACCTCCACATAGTTGTGAGGGGGAGATATGTTGGGTTTTGGGCTCCCTTCCTATGTGGAGAAAGGCCCAATATGTGCAAGCCCACGAGTCTCACTTAACCAAGTGGAGAGGGGTCAGATTAGTGGGTGAGAGAGAGCTGAATTCAGAGAGAGAGGCAAAGAGAAAAGTGAGAGAGAAAGAGTAAACCCTATTTTCGCATAAAACAGAGCAGCTGTACTAGATTCGCGATATCTCCTTCGTTCACCGTCGGATCGGGCTGAAATTTTGACAGCAGGTTCGTGACTAGTGATACTTCATTCTGACCGTTTGGATCGTCGATCAGAGGTCTGAGGTGGGAGAAATTGAACTCGGACAGCAGCAGATTTTCTGGTTTTTTTGCTGAACTTTGTTCTCAATTTCATGCCTGTTTTCTCATTGTTTTGGCTGATTATTGTGCTAGTTACCTTGCTGTTTTTGGTTGGTTATTGAGCACGAATTTGTGCCATATTTGAAACTCTCTTGTACCCATATTTTGATCATAGTGGAGCTCTATTACTGGCTTGGTCCCGTGGTTGTTTACTTCTCACATTGAGAAGGTTTTTCCACGTTAAAAATTATTGTGTCCTTTGTGATGGTGATTTTATTTGCTGTTATTATTTGTTGATTGCTCCTCACAGATTCTTGCAAGTTTGGGAAATTTATTATCCGCTGCATATTGCTCTGTTAGAGTTGTTATTGTTATTTGTTGTTGAATTTCCCATCA
>JBBPBR010000005.1:51522588-51540267 GCA_037974775.1 Cicer pinnatifidum | reverse complement strand
ATAATAATAATAATAATAATAATAATAATAATAATAATAATAATAATAATAATAATAATAATATACAAAATTTGTATATTGATTATTTTTAATATCTAATTAAGCATTTAAAATTATTTGAATATTTTATCAATTATAATGTTAACTTTTATAAAAATATTTTTGTTTCAATATTGTTAATTTTTATCTAAATCTTCTAAGATTATCTGTTTGTAATTGATTATTGATTTTTAAATTGTGATAGTTATATTTTTATATATTTTATGGTCAATTAAGATATTATGTTATAATAATTTAAATGTAATTCAAATATTATAATTTATTTATGTGTAATAGATTATCAAAAATAATTTAATATGAAATGAAAATTTATATTAAAAACTATGTTTTTTATTGTTAACTTTAATTATAAAATTAAGTTGTGATGATTATGTTTTAATTAAAATGGTGATTATATATGTTTTTATTCTGAACGAACTATTACTTCCCAATACCAATATGCCGTTTATGTAAACTTCCATCAAGTATCGAATGAAATCTCCCTTAATAACTTTCCTAAACTTCTTTAGAAATCCCACAAAACTTTGTGAGGTCCCGAAATTTAAAAACATCACAATCTCACGCTGTTGTTTTCATCTCCTCTTCTACAAATTATGATGCTAGTGACATCATACTCCTCACTAATGTGTTGGAAATTCAACTCTCTCTCCCCCACCCCTTTAAAATAATGTCATAATTTTATCACACTACCATGTTTCTCTCTTCTAAAACTATTTTCAAATCATCAATAATATAAACAATAAAAATGGAACCTTAACACTTTTCAAAATAGGAATAAGAGCACAAGAACACAATCTAACAATTAATTCAAATGGCATGTAAAAAGAACCGGTATCTATATATATGTCACTTTTCTAGCATATATGATACCAACCTTAATTATCGGCATATAACTTAAGACAAGTTTACTAATCCAGATTTTTAAATCAAATGTTGTATAATAACAAGTACTGATAGTTCGATAAAGTTCTTCAATTTCAAATTGAACGTGATCACCTTCAATGGATTACGATCTTACAAGTAATTAAAATATATAACAATAAAATAATATATTAAGTTTTATTACAAAAATGTACTAAATATAATATTTTTGTCCTTAATAAAAAAATTAATTAATTAAAATATATCTCTTCTTTCCATATGCTCTCTGAGTCACACGGTGTTCATATTGTGTCAACACTGTTGTGACTTATGACCAAGGGTCCTCTAGAGAATCCACGTTGGTGCACTTGTTCTTCGATTGTCTGCTCCTCAGTTTCCTCTTAGTCCACATGTTCTTTGATTGTCTACTCCTCAACTTCCTCATAGTCTCCCTGTTCAGGATCCTGAACAACCTCGTCAAATTTGTGAGACCTGAAACCACGCTTACGACGACGTTGATGGTTAGCCTCATTCATTTATCGATAAGATGTAGTGGATGAAATTTTTTCGCCTCTATCACCTACATTGCAGGCGACTCTGCGAATAATTTTTTCATTCGCACCTCTGATCTTAGTCATTATAAATTAACATATCAATAATTTTTATTTTTATTTTTGAAAATTAAGAATGATTCGAAAGTTTTAAAAAAATTGAAAGACTCAAAAGTTTCATTTTCAAAGTTTCGAAAGTTTTAAAAAATTGTGTTTTCAAACGTTTCATGTTGCTTGAAACTTTTCAAAAGTCTTGAATTCCCTATTTCGAAAGTTTCAAACTGTTCTGAAACTTTCGAGAATAATTGAAACTCGGAAGTTTGTATTATTCAAAACTATAAAAAAAAATATTCTGAAAAATTAGTAATTATGTCTTGAATGTTTCTAATTAATCAAAATAGTTTTAAAAAATAACTTGTAACTTCGAAAACATCCAAATGCTGATAAAATTTGTCAAGTTTTTTTAATGTTTTGAATATGTGAGTTAAAAGTAAAATTGATAAAATAGTTTTTTTAAATGTATTGTGAGGTCACATGTATAGGTGGAGGATGGAAAATAAAAGACTATAAAATATACTCACATTTTTGGGCTTGACCCAGTGTCCGGCAGACTTCTTCGAAAAATTTACTTTTGACACCCCTTCAGTTAACCTCCACACTTCAACAATTTTGAACAAAATTCCAATCATATACGCCATACTTTTTACAATGAATATCCAGTACAAAATAATATTCCGATAATTTCATAATCTAAATTCAAAGCTAGAATCGAAAAAAAATAAATAGCATTAAACGGCGATGCTAAAATCGAAAAAAATTCACTCTTATCATTAATCATAGCAGGAAGTTAAAATTTAAAATTGTTTAGTTAGCGTCAACTTTAAAATAATCATCTCAATCAATCTTAGTTGAATGCAAATGTTAAAACATTAATAAATTCAATATTGAATTTTTATATCCTTGGAAGATTTGTATACTAATGTCTTCTCAAAAGAGATTAACGTATTCAACATTGAAATTTCAAAAAGTCAGTATCCTTTGAAGATTTGTATATTAATGTATTTAATATTAAATTTTTATATTTTAAAATGTTTTTAGAAAAATTTATTATGCCTTTAATAATTGAAAAAAAATTATATACAAGATAAATTTTTTTTAATGGATATTATAATTAAAAAAAAAATATTAAATATATTTGACAAAGATATAATACTAAATTTATACACCTTTTTAATTTATACAGATGAAATCGTACAACAGATGAAATATACATGAAACTAAAGTATTGTATTTGGCAAATATTAACGTGTACCTAGGGGCACATAATCCATATATTAGTGAAAATATTTGCACAGAAATCGAGAGCAGACGTGGTGACACGTCAACCAAATTATCCGATACGAAAGCAGATATTTTTTCACGAGCTGTCACCAGCAGCAGATAATCACGATGACACGGTAGCTTTCATTTCATTTTTCGTTTTCGTATACACAAGTTCCATTTTCGAACCGTCTCGAATTTCACAAAATATCTCAAACTAACTATAAATAGTTTCCTCTTTAATCAACACTTCTATAACAGAAAAAGCGCGTCCCTGAAGATTGGACTTGGAGCTCCCAAATTAGTACATCAATCGCCGATTTAATCACGTCGAGTTGAAAGTTCGTTGTTGTTCTGTCACAATTCAATTATTATTATACCGTTTCTTCCTTTTTACTCTTCACGTTTTTTTCTCTCTTTCGCTTTGCCTTGTCAAATTGATTGAGTGCGATTGTTATATAATAACTGTTTCTTTGGATTCAGTTCTCTTCTTAGGTAACGTAGCTTTGGTTTTCTTTTTTTATTTATTTATTATTATTATTAGACGCTGTTTTCGGTGGTGCAGGTGAAGTCTTGATTGAATTTGAAGTTTGCTTATTCTGATGTGTTGCTGTTCTTTCTGAATTCTGTTCAATTTTGAATTTTACCTGTTTGTTTTGTTTGTTTGAATTCTGTGCAATTTTCGAATTTACATGTTTGTTGTGTTTTGAAGGCGTTTGCTTTTGTGTTGATTCATTTATATGAGTGTAATATGAAGGCCTTTGAAAATTGATGTAGGTGTTCGCTTTAGAAAATAAGTACTAAGATTAAGAAATTGATTTTGTTGAGAAAGCTTAAGGAAAAACTATGCCAATTGGTAGCTTTCTGAAATGTTTGAGAATTAGGAATACTGGTTCAACTGGTTTAACCCCAGTTGAATCATATCGAACTCAAAGTTTTGAATTGCGCAATTTTCTATATTGCGATTGATGTATTCATAATCATGATTAGGAGACAGTCACTAATGGTTTTTGCAAAACTTCGGTCGAACTATGACTCAAAATTCCATAATGGTGCGGTTTCTATTACAGGCCTCTAGTAGCTGATTATAAGAAACACGAAATGCTTAGTGTTTTAAAGTAATTACATATTTGGATGCAATTTCAGTTACATAGATGAGTGTTCTTAGGGAAATAATCTTGATTGATATGTGAGAGTAAAACTTTTAGGAAACTCGAGGGAGATGAGTGATTATATCTGTTTAGTTATAGGTAGTAGAATAGTCTTTCGCAGGACATCCAAAGTGGAACTACCCAGTTGTAGAACGCATACGCTGCAAAGACCTGACTCTGTAATTTTTGGAGGGAAGAATGCCCAAACAAGTACCAGCAATCAGATTTTGATCTATCTCCAACTGCAAGAAGCAAAAAATTTCCTCCTTTTATGCCTTGCCCGCCTTTATTTATGCGGTTGCATCAAGTGGAATCTCAAACAACATGGACAGCTTTGTCTTTTGTCTATGCTGTCTTATTTCCTCTAGCTTGGACTGTAAAAGTTTGGAGCCTGTTTTGATGTTGTTGAAGCTTCATATGGGTGGGATATCCTTTTTGCATAGAACATAGAAACTCCATCTGTTTCGTTGTTGGAGAGCAAGAAGAATTGCTTCGATGCTAGTTTGGCTCACATACAATCACTCTCCTGTATTGACGTCAGTTTTTCCTTCCTATTTCCAACTGTCTTTTGGTCTAGGTTGGAAGATAACCCTGCTGCAAACATTCTATGAGATAAGGTTTTGTTAACCTAGTCCCTGCATTTGGTAGTGAAGACAACCCTGCTGCAACCCTTTTATGAGATAAAGTTTTTTAACCTAGTCCCTGGAGTAGTGTGAATGTTCAATTTGGTAGTGAACATAGTTCACTTTCGAGTGACGTAGTTATTAGCGAGAAAAGTTTTATATGTTTATCCAAGGGAATTTATCAAGGTGCAGAAGGTGCCAGATGATATGGTGCATTTGTATATTTGGTTATGGTAAGTTATGGTTCCTCAAGGAGTCAATGCTGAACTGCATTTTAAGGTAGGTTCGCCCTTTGTGGATGATAAAATGAACACAGATACTATATTTTATTATCTGCGATGCATTTGATTGAGTGATTTATTGCTTTCAAAATAGGTTGCAGTTTCTATTGGTTGGTTCCACTATAGTTGGATTTGGTTCTAGGAGTTCTTCAAGGAGTCAAGTGATCGATCAATGCTAATTGTATTTACTGCTGGAGGCTGTGAAGAACCCCAGTGCTATCTTGTAATATGTGGAATTCTTGTATAACACTTGTTTTGATGTGTTCCTCTCTTGGAGTAGTGCTGATTGGAGCTTCATAATTCAATTTTGTGTTGCTGATTGCAATTGGTCTGCGGCAGTATAGAAGAAAGCATTGATGGGGTGACTAAATATGCCTTTAGAAGTTTTAGGATTATTTCTAAATGTGTTCCTACATGCAGGTCCTTAAGCTTACTTCCTGCTTCTAAATAGTTGGTAATCTTATTTGAGGATAGCTTGTATCATGGGTGAGGTGGCAGTGTTGCACTCTGAGCCTCTGCACTTTGAATGCAATGACATGAAACATGTGACTGAAGAAGATGTTTATCCACCAAAATCAAATCCAGAATGCTTGCCTGGAGAAAATTCAAGTCAATCTATGAAAACAAATCATTTGCAAGATAAAGGATATATGGAATATGGGTGATTTCTTGTTCATATGCTCTTTTCTGCTTTTCAAATTGTTGCATTTCCTGCTCTTTTATTAAAAAGTTAGGCTTTATTTTTAGATGCCAACACTACCGGAGAAGATGCCGAATCAGGGCCCCCTGTTGCAATGAGATTTTTGATTGCCGCCATTGTCACAATGAGTCGAAAGTGAGTAAATTTCTTATATTTTTTTATTATAATAAAATGTTTCATATTTCAATCTATGGTTGTTGCTTAAATGATTTGGTTACATCTTACTTCATATTTCTAGCCAATCCTTTCCCTAATTGTCACTGTCATTCCTTGGTTTCATTTGGCATAGACAGTATCTGTAGGACCACCATATTAGTCTGAATCTAATATGAATTGTCATTGTCTACCATTTATCTTGGCTTAATTGTTATTGTCGTTCTCCTTTTTCCATCACAATTTGGTCCATCATTTTCTATTTTGGGGAACTTACTTTTATTATCATGCTTTTCTACAGAACGATATCAACATAGATTATAAGCATAGACATGACATGCCCCGACACCTAGTCAAACAGGTATTCTTATTTACTTGGATGTTCTTATTTACTTGAAACATCCACAAATGTTTGCACTTTTTCCTGTTATTTCATGGCCTAGATGCTCCTTAATGCTAATGAAATTATTTTGACTTATTCAGGTGATATGTTCACTTTGTGGCACTGAGCAAGAGGTGAGTTAGATTTCTTTGATATTTTAGTTATTTTATTGTTGTGATATACTGATATAGAATTTATAAAGGATGAATATAAATATTAGCTTGAGATAAGTTGAATCTTTATTTTCTGTAGACTGTAATATAGAAATCTCTCTGCATGATTATATACATGTATGCACATGCATAAAAAAAATGAAATGGTGCATTTCTTAAGCTTATTAATGTCTGGAGGTTCTTCAAGACGTTCTGTGGAAACTGTAGGTTTCTTAATGTCGTCTAAGATATTTACTAGAGCACCAGACCATATGCTGCTTGAAACTACTTGACAAGTGCAATCTTTGTTTATGCAACAACTTAATGAATCATCTATTATAACATCTGAAACTTTATCATATACAATCTACTTTCAACATCTTTAGCTAAGTTACTTCTTGTGCTGATTTGTACTGCTTTCAGGTTCAGCAAAACTGTATTAATTGTGGTGTTTGTATGGGCAAGTACTTCTGTGAGACATGCAAGCTCTTTGACGATGATGTGAGTATTAATCCTATAACTGAGGTTCCTTTTTCTTTAGATGTTGTAATCATAAACCAGTGAGTCTACAACTATAATTTTTAGATTAGTAATGGAATGATCTTATTCCTTTTATATGATGCAGATATCAAAGCAGCAGTACCATTGTAATGGCTGTGGAATTTGCAGGTATGAATTGATAATCTGGAACATGACAATTGCATCATTGTGAGGGATGGTAACATGTTTTAATGGGGAGCTCATTTTTTTTATTTTATCATAAAATCTACATGTCAGTTTGACTCTCCCCTCCCCCAAATAATAATATTTTCTCATTTGGACCTCAATTAAACTAGCCTGGCACTCAGCTTTACCGTGATCGTAGGGCATTTTAGGAAAATGAAAATGCATGCCATATTTGTTCTTACTACTTTGTTCGTCTACATCTTTTAACTATGTGCATTTAATCTATATCACATTTTTTTCTTTTCTAAAAAAGAGCTTCGATCACATTTTTATTTGGTACATCTCGAAGCTTTAGTGTACTTTTCCTTTTTATTGCCTAGGCTTTGTGTCAAAACTCAAACTTGATTGCTTTTGATATGTTTTCACACAGGACTGGTGGACATGAGAATTTTTTCCATTGTTATAAGTGTGGTACGTGATCACTTTTATTCTTATGCTTGTTGCTTAGTATACTAAGTAGAAATGTCATATTTTAAAAAGTGTACTACTTGTTTGACATTCATTATTTGTTTGCAATAGGTTGTTGCTATTCAACTCTGCTGAAAAACAGTCACCCCTGTGTGGAAGGAGCTATGCATCATGATTGCCCCGTTTGCTTTGAGGTAACATCTATAACTTTCAAGTTTCAGCAGAACCAGCTTAGACTTTAGATAAATTTCTCAACAAGTACTTAAGAAAGAAATATTGAAAGAATCATGCAATCGTAATGAGTTTTTTAACTTTCTTCTGCTCATAAGGATTATTATATCAGTGAAAAAATGTAAATATTTACTTAAGAAGCCTTTATAAGATCTCAAGTATCATGATAACTACTTCTCAAATTGCTGGAGGCTGATTCATGTGTACCAAAATTGATGGTTGCAGTATTTGTTTGAATCAAGAAATGATGTCATTGTTATGCCGTGCGGACATACAATTCATAAAAGCTGTCTGAATGAAATGAGAGAACATTACCAGTGAGTGCTCACACAGCTCCTAGTCTCCTTACTTTTCCATTTCTTTCTGAATATTGTCCTTACTCTTGAATTTGATTTTAATATAAGGTACGCATGCCCTCTCTGTTCGAAGTCAGTCTGTGATATGTCAAAGGTTTGGGAGAAATTGGACTTGGAGATTGCTGCTACGACAATGCCTGAGCCATATCAAAATAAAATGGTCAGTTCTCCTTCCTCCCTATCTGACCGATTATTTATACTACGCGTGTGTTTTAATATTCGTGAGCAGAATTAGTAAGTGTTATATGTTGTCCAATATGCGTATTGTATTGGTTAGAACATTTAGAAATAGGTATTTATTTTTGTTCTGTTGGTTCCTTGATTTTTAGCAAATCAAAAGTACTCTACATGTTATTCATACCAAGTATGACATATACGTGTCTGTATTACTAGTACCGCTGCCTTATTGTTACTATAGAGTAATCTCTTCTCTCACAATATTATTAAAAATTGGTAAAAAAAAAATTGATATATTTGATCAAAAATTGACATTAAACTCGAGGGAACTAATTGTTACCCTGGTGCCAACAGGTTTGGATCTTGTGCAATGACTGCGGGAAAACTTCTAACGTTCGGTTTCATTTTGTGGCACAAAAATGCCTCAACTGCAAATCCTATAACACACGACAGACGAGAGGCTGAGCAATTGGTATTAAAGTATGGATTGGTTTAATGAAAATTTCAATTTCATTTCACTTGATTTATTATTGTGAAGCTCGGTGGTACTCCTCTCTTGGCTACAACGACATGTGCACTGCATGCTTAGGCACATTGAATAATGATTCTTCATTTTCATTGTGTTAGGGAGTAATGAGTTGGAACTAGTAGTTGAAATTTCATAGTGCTCATTCATGGATTAAACTAATATGTAATCTTTTCAATTATTTTTATTATACAAATTAGCTTTTTTTTTCTAAATAAAACGAGGCTTGTTCGTCAAAATAAAAATAAAAAACCATGTATTTGTGGCTTATTTCTTAAGGTTGCAACAATTATTTGAATTATTTGAAGTGCATCAGAACGACAACGTAACAGTTTCAGATACACACAATAGTATAATATATAAGATTCAAGTCAAAAACTTGTTTAGGTTACATAAATTCCTGAACATAAAGTAGGAAAACAACTCCAAAAGTCATATAACAATCAAAAGGTTAAGCCAAGAAAAATGAGCTAAACCCTCTCACTTTTGCATTTTTCAAAAGCATAAATAACCTATCACATAATTCCATAACATATTATTATACTATATCATAAAGTCATATAACAACCAAATCTAGCTGAAGAGAGCCACCATCCACTAAGACCATGAAATGCCAAAACAAAAACCAATGGCAAACGCAACGCAATGATGTACAAAAAATCATCCATGGCTGCTAAAGTTCATAAAAAACACAGCTCTTTCTCAACAGATGATCAGGTGCGTTTACTCATTTCATAGACTCATTGCGAATGGCAGAAAAAACCTCTATGCATCAGTGAATATGCCAGATCCAAAGAGTTCTTCGCCAGATTCTAACTGTAAAGAATTTTCAAATGGTGCAATGGATTTCTCTAGCTCCTCGTCAATCATAATCTCCAGTGCGCGACAAGTTAAACTGCAAAACGACTTTTCACCTCTGCAAGTTATCATAGAAGTCAATCTCAGTTTCAACATTAATCCATTAAATAAACTTTTTAAAATCAAGACTACAACAATCTGGACTGCAACATCAATGTGATGACATCATCACATCCAATTGAGACCACATAAAATCAGCCACATTAATTACAGTGGTAGCCCAGAGCACGATTGAAGTGGGTGACTGACCAGAGTCCCAATTCTTCTAGAGGCACCAAAATTCTAAGGACCAGCCAAACAGCTGCATTTTCAATTGACTGTGATTCTCAAGGATCACAATGTGATAAACATTTATAGCAATTTTAAAACATTAGTCAAAACAAAAGTTCTAAAAGTGTTAACTTACCTATATATGTAAATATCTTCCCCTTCTTCCAATTTCTTGTTGCATTGGTAGCAGAAAGTCAAAAATTTGCCCCCGTAGGAACATTGTTTTGGAGTCTCTGATCCATCAACCACATGAGAAGACAAACCCTCCTCTTCATTCTTATTTTGATGTTTTTCAACATCAGCAGCAGCACAAATTTCTAAAATACAATCACAGAAAATATGTGTTTTCTTAGGATTAGGACCATGAGAAATCACACATGTATAGTCCTCAGAGCTTTCAATCTCACTTGCAGATAGATTCAAGGTGTTTGCATTCAACTCATCAAATACCAAAGTGTTTGGATTCTTGCTTCCTCCAATAAAATGAGGAGAAGAGCTTAAATCAAAGTTAGAATCTTTAACTGGGCTATAAAAGTCCAATGAACAAGACATTGATTTTCCAAAAGGTTCAGGTTCAATCATTGTTTCACCAATTTCAAAAACAACATTGGATTCACCCTTATGGAAAGCAGAACTATTTTGAGTATAAGGAAGCTTAAAAAAATCTTTAGGTAAGGATTTAGAAGCATGAACAGAATTCATAGAGTGATTAAAATTAGGTGCTTTTGTAATAATCATTTGAGGACTAGGAGTAGGATTAACACTAGCCTTCTTGAAGACAGAAAATTTAGAACAATCTTTCAAAGAATCTATGATGCTTAAACCTACTTTGGTACAGTCATAAATCCTTTGTTGTTGTCCTTCATAAGAGTTACCTCTATTTGAAAGCAAAGTAAGATCTAGTGGTGAAGTTGGACTATTAAGGGAATCAGAATCCAATCCAAGACCTACAAATTGAAGAGGGGCTTTGAAAACTGATTTGGTTTTTTTCTCATTGTTTTCCAACACATGAGATTCAGAACAGTAGTTGTAATTTGCATCAGAGATTGCCATTTCAAATGTGTCCTCTTTCTCACCAATTTCTCACAACACCTGATGAAAACAACACACTTAACAATAATGATAATAAAAATAATAAAAATAATAATAATAAACAATATATCAGCTACAATTTAAATTTAAATCAATATAAAAATATAATGTTACATACATATTCCCTATATAATATGAGTAAAAAGATTAAGACTTTGAATGCAAACAAAGATTGATACAAAAGGCAAAGTATTCAAGTTGGGAAAAACTTAATCAAGAAGAAAAACAAAAACAAAAAAGATAAAAGAAGACCTAAAAATGAAAACTTGAATGATTAGACAAAACATTTCATTTGATAGCATAAACTCTCAAATGCAATGAGACGAAGAAGCTATTTTGAAATAAGGAAAATGAAATTTGTCATTATTCAAAAAGTATAAAAATAAAACAATATAAAGTGGTCTAATTTAAATAAAGTAATGCAATTTGTTCAAAAATAAATAAAGTAATGCAATGAATAATAAAAAGGATAAAATGAAGCATCTGATTATAGCTCAAAAAACACTCCAAGACTGATTGAAAAATTAAAAATAAAAATAAAAATAAAAAATGTGTACAATGAATGCATTAGATTCTAGAGAACGAATGAAGCTAATGAGATGTGAAAAATGATGACAAGATTGAAAAATAAATTAAAAAAAAAAAAAAAAAAAGAATGGATGAAGAAACAACAAACCTTGATTTTGTCTATGTGTGGTCTAGAAAGTTCAGAGAGAAGATGGAGCAGAGAAATGAAGTCTAAATGCAGTAATAATAAAATGCGTGTGTGTGTGTGAAACTTGTGTTGTGAGTGGAGAGAGAACACTAATGTATTTGGTACAATTTCTCTTTCTCTCTAAGCGTTATTACTTTGTTTGGCGTGTCTTCCACAAAATTTATAACTTTCACTTTAATGCTTACAAATGTATAACCATTATCATATTGTGCAACCTAACCACATAACTTCTTTACTATATAATTAAATTATATAATTTTTAGTGTGTTTTAAATATTTTATGTTTGGGATTTTCAAATTAATTTTTTTTTCTATTGTTGGGTAAATTCTTTTATCGGTTTGAATTTTGTTGGATAGTGATACATTAAAAAAAAGTAATTTAAAACCAAATATTAAAAAGTAACAAAATAATATATTAAATGATTGAATGATGATATTATATCTAATAATTATTTCTAAGTGTCGAATGTTCACGTTTGTTTTTAAGTTAAAGAAATTACACATAACTTTTTGTTTGACAAAATAATTTTATTGTTGTTATTAGTGTTATTATTGATTTAATATTTGTATATTTATAGTAGTATTTTGAATGAGACATTATGGAGTTATGGTGTTGAGTTTAGTTAGCTGCTTAACTTTCATTTTATACGAGTTGTCGCACGTACACGAAACCGAACATACAAAATGCCGCGTCAATGTCAAGGAAGAAACCTAACCTTACCATGGTTAACATGTTTTACTCATAACTAACAGAGTTATAATTTAAAAAGTAGTGTTGATTTAGGTTCATTTTTCCGTATATATATTTTTTAAATAAAAATATTCATTAAAATTTATAGTTGAGATGTGATTATATGTTTGACATGATTTTTTAAACAAAGGAATAATTATTTAATTAATAAATTAAAATTAAAAACTAAATTAAATTAATAAAATCAACAAAACATATTAAAGGTAAAAAAAAGTACAAGTTAATGTGGTGGCTGAGTATACTAGTTACATAGGGAAAGCCGCAGCAAAGAGATCTAAACCTCATCGTTCGTACTTACTACGCCAACGCTTCTTTGGATCGATCTAAATAAAACTGAGGCAAAACCGAAGTACAAGAACACAGAATCAAATCTAAAACAAAAAAAAGTGAAGAAAACTAAGTACTACAAACCCTAGCCACTTACCACTACCGAATGGTGCTGATTCTCAACAACAACACATAATCTCAATCGCCTTCAATTACTTTCTCCGCATTACTTTCTCCTGAATAATGTAAATCCCCTTCAATTATCCTTTCTCATTTTTATTTTTCAAGATGTGGCATATTGTATTATTAGATAAATCTAGAATCTTATGTTAATATTCATTATCATTGTCATTATTATTATTTTATTGTTTTTGTTTTACAGATGGATTCAAATTCTCTATGAGATAGTAAATTAATTGAGTATATAAGTCGAATGGCAACGAGTGCAATTTTATTTGTTGCCTGTGGGAAACATCATTTGTTGCCTCGGACGATGCATATTGGTTCTGTAAGATTTTTGAATCGCACCGTTCAGTCTGTCAATCAACGCTTGGTTCAAATTTTCTGCTCCCAAGGTGACGGTGACCACGTCAAACATGTCAGGTAATTTATACAATTCACTCTTATTACATTATTACATTATGTGTGTGTGATATCATGAACTTGTTTTTGTATAATTGATTTGGTTATAATCGAGTTTGAAAGTTATTTATCTATTGAATTTTGAATTAAATCTGTTATAATTTTTTTAATCTGTTTTTAGACCCCAACTTTTGTAAAACGAGTGTTTTTAGTTTCTTTGTAGGGATTAAAAGCACTCAGTTTCTATGACGCATGAATCCTGACGCCGACACACGCTGACCCATGACATTAGTAATAATTTTAAAAAATGAATTAATTGAATGTAATCAATGTGTTGGTGGCGTGTCAATGTTGAACACCAGGACACGGCTTCGATCAAAAGTGTTGGTGCTACATAGCTTAGTTTTTATGAAAGGAGGAAGTAAAAATGGACACAAATTTTATAGGTACTAAATTTGAATGATACCTCATTTTATAGGGATTAAAAACATGTTTAATACTTGACTTTTTTTATTTAAAGTAAGTTGCATTACATTAGGTGTCTAGGGTTGGTTGTGCGTGACAATTGTTATTAATGAACTTTGATTTTGTATAATGGATTTCGCTATAATTGAGTCTAGACTTTTTTATTCTAAAAGAAAGTTGGACTTAAAATTGGTGAGGTTAGCTTTGATGTCATCGAGTTTGGAGAGTATATTAGTAATCAGAAGAAAGATGTTACAGATTCTGAAGCAAATGACACTTTTGGTTATTACATGAATATTGCAGGGAAAACATATCTTTGGTAAGGATAGGTCTACAGGGATATTCACGTAAATATAACTATGCAGAAAATGCAGCCACTATTAGGTTTTTGTGCTTGGAAGGTAAATTGGTAGCTGCCCTGTGGCTTCGGAGAAGACTGGTGCAAAAATGTATCATCCCTGACGTGTTTACTCACAACCATATTGTAAATGGGCTATGCAAAGTCGGTCTTATGGAGAATGCAGATCGTCTTGTTAGAGAGATGTTAGAATCTGGTCCTCGTCCGAGCTGTGCCACTTACAACACTTTAATTAAGGGCTATTGTGCTGTTAATGGTATACAAAAAGCTATGGATCTGCTTACAACCATGTCCAATACCGGTATTCTTCCAAACAGGTTTACTTATAGCATACTTGTACATGCATTGTGTGAGAAAGGCCTTTTGAAGATAGCTGAAAAGATGCTTGAAGATATACTAAATCACGATAATGGCAAAGATATACCCGATTTATGTATCTCAACTATATTCATGGACAATTACTTTAAAAACGGGGAAAGTATTCGAGCTATCGGTCTTTGGAATGAGATGATTCAAAAGTTTACAAGAGTAGATGTTGTTTCATATAATGTTCTTATCAATGGACTTTGCCAGAATCAACAGATGCATCTTGCAAATGGATATGCATGTGAAATGCTTAAGAAAGGTTTACTTCCTGATGTTTGTACTTACAATATTCTTATTGGTGCACTTTGCAAAGAGGGAAAAATTAGTGAAGCTTATTATATTCTTGGAGTTATGTCTAAAATGGGAGTTATGCCTAATCAATTTTCATACAAGATTATGATCGGAGGCCTATGTTTGAATGGAGATGTTGTGAGAGCAAAAGACTTGCTTTCCTCGATGTTGAATAATTTAATGATTCCCAAGCCTATAGTATGGAACCTAATAATTGACTTTTATGGAAGAAGTAAAGATCTTAGAAATGCTTTTCTTACAAGAGATCTGATGTTGACTTTTGGTGTTCTCCCCAATGTATTTACTTATAATGCTTTAATTCATGCACAATTGAAGAGTAAAAATATCTACGATGCTTGCTCTTTGAAGGAAGAGATGCGTGCAAAAGGTCTTTGTCCCAATGTGTGTACTTATAATATGTTGATAAGTGGTGCTTGTAATTTAGGAGATCTCTATTTAGCTTGCTCTTTGAAGGAAGAGATGCGTGCAAAAGGTCTTTGTCCCAATGTGGTTACTTATAATTTTTTGATAAGTGGTGCTTGTAATTTAGGAGATCTCAATTTAGCGCATCAACTACACAATGAGATGGTGCAAAGGGGGTGTGTACCAGATTTAATAACTTATACTTCATTTATTAAGGGGTTGTGTATTAGAGGCAACGTTAAAGATGCAACAGAGCTTTATGCTAGAATACGGAAATCTGGATTAGCGATTGATAATGTTACAGTTAAGATTCTTGTTAAAATGTACCGCAAATTGCGGGAACCAATCAAGGCGTTTAACATTTACCAAGACTGGCTGGCAAGTAAACAGGATAGTAATTGTGCCTGAAGCCCCTATTATGCTCACGACTTTAGATATCATCAGAGTTTCATCTTCTGGGAAAGAAAGTCATGTTTCCCTAAAGTCAATATAGTTCTAAAATTCAGACTTTTCATTCAAATGCTGGTCGTTCCCAGGCTGCAGCACATATGACTGATGAGCTCTCCAGGTTTGTGTTTACAATTATCTACATGTGTGTATTATACTTTGTACTTCTGAATTTATTAGTGGTTTGATTCTGGATAAATTTCATTTTGTACTTCTGAATTTATTAGTGGTTTGATTCTGGATAAATTTCATTTGGAAGGGGAACAACTTTTTAATTGATTTTATAGAAGGATTCATCTTTTCTGATCTTCCTTCCTCTGTCAATGTGTCTTTTATGGCTTTCAAATTTCTTTATGCCAAGTATGTAATTTGTACTTCTGTTACTTGATATATATATTTCTGGTTTATGTTAATGAACCAAGTTGTTTCCAGTGCTTTTCTGAATTCAGGACAATAGTGTTTTAATTATTTGGCCGCTTTGGCATGAGAAGTAAATAACTTGGGATCGGATATACAATTTGAGCAATCCATTCTCATAGTATTTTGTATCGCCCCAGATTTTGATCCAAAACATTATTCAAAAATATTTATTTTCTTTCAAAATAATTTTTTTTTTAATTCATCATATAATAATAATAATATTATTATTATTATTATTATTATTATTATTATTATTATTATTATTATTATTATTATTATTATTATTATTATTATTATTATTATTATTATTATTATTATTGCAAAGACAATTTACCAATTATAGAAAATGTCCACTTACATATTAAAATAGAATAATTCAGGTTTTTCCTAGCGGAAGAACTCCGCCTCTGCATTTCTATTTAAAATCGGCCATAAAAGTAAATAATTTCAAAAAATAAAATAAAAATGTACCACATCAATCTTATCAGTACAAACATTATTTTTATTTATTTATTTATTAAAATACCCATTTTTTCCACGTGTGCGCGCCAAGCAAACGTCATTAATGCAATTATATGCAAAATTAAGTGGGTATGGGTGCGGATATGGATATTATTGTAAATTATATGCAAAATTAAGTGGGTATGGGTGCGGATATGGATATTATTGTATTTGTCTTACAAATGTATTTATATAAATATATTATTTATTTATTTATTAATATTTAGTTTAATTAATTGTTTTTTTTTTGTGTTTTAACATTTATTAATATCATTTGACCACTATAATATTTATAATTGAAATATAAACGTTTGCAAACTTTTTAAGAATTTGATTATGATGAATAGGTAAATAATTGTGACTTTATAACGAAAAGTTATGTCTCATTAATCGTGACTTTATAATTATACTTGTAATTTTCTATCAATTATTTTTATATATCTTGAATAATATTATCGTAGGACTTGCAACTTCTTAAAGTATTATTATGAATATTTAAATGTTTACTGTAATGAGTGTTCATTTGAAATATTTTGAATTAAAAAATATTTTAATTTATAATATTTTATGATTGAATTTAATATATTTGAATAATTTTTAAATTTAATCACAACCATATCATTTATTTATCTATATATTTTAATTAAAACATGAGTAATTGATATGAGTACAATCACTTAAGTATCCAGAGAATAAAAGTACGAATATTAAAGTTAATATACAAGATAAATACGGGTATGAATATTTTTTTCAAATTGCATGTATGGGTACAGATCCTAATACGGATAATATAGTACTCTACCCAAATCTTATTTATTATGATTCTTAAATGTGATTATGATATATATTAGTTATATAAAATAAATTACAAACATTGACAGAACATCTGCAGTAGCACTCATGGATAATTCAATGTTATGAATTCGGGTTCGATTCCCTTATTTTGAGGTATATTTTGAACCTCTACTTCTACGTAAAAAGATTTAGAATAAAAGAAAATTTTGGTAAAAATAAGATAACAAAATAATAATAAAAAATATAAAAAAGTAAATAAATTTGTGCATAAGTCACTTATTTTGATAAAATAGAAAGAAAAAAGAAAAAAAAAATTGAAAAAGTGATCATTGACCAAAAAATTATTATAAACCATTCATCCGCAGTGGAGGAATAAAAAGAGAACTTATGTTATTTAAGAGAGGCAAATGTAAATAGACT
>JBBPBR010000005.1:51499379-51513902 GCA_037974775.1 Cicer pinnatifidum | reverse complement strand
ATATATTATATTTATGTATGTATATAAACTTCATCAATTGGAGTTGTCATTTATGATATTTGTTTATTAAAAAAAATGCATTTTCTATTTTTTTTAAGGATATCGATAAAATACGGATTTTACAATTTAAATTTACAAATAAAAGGTAAACTCAAATAAAAAACTAAAATATTTCTATAATTTTAAGATAATAAAATATTATAGTGGCTGTGTTTGAAAGACCCATAGGGTTGTGTTTTTAAAAGTGACTATTATGGATTTAGATGTGTATTGTCACAGTTTTATAAGTGTATTATATACTTACATATATCCGATTTTTTATTTATTAAGATCACACAATCCAAATCTTTAATTCAATATTTTTAATTATATAATTATTTTAAAATTTAAATCGTAAATAACCAATATCCACTATACCTAATTTAAATCTTACTAACACTACAAAAAAATTGACCTATCGTGACATTAAAAATGTGTCACTAAACGTTTAAAACTGTAGGTAAAAGTCAATAATACATTGAGTGACACTCAACTCTAGTGTCAACTTTAAGGGGCGTTCTGCTACACTTTGAGGACTGTCGCTACATGTTCTGAGAATTGTCACTAGATGTTTTTGATTTCTACCTACCACAATGACTGTCACTACAAATTAGATAAAGAATTAATTTATTCCTACGGTATTGTCTGTCACTAAAAACTAGAAAATATATAAAGAAAGAATTAATCTATTCCTATATTGTAGTATTGTGTAATCATACCCTGTTGAAGAATTCATACTAATCTATATATATCTATATAAATCATAATTTTTTTCATCAATTTACTCATAAATATTTCTATCACTTATTTGAGTTTATTTACCAGCATAAGAACTTGAGACTATTTAGAAAAGTTTACAATAACAACTTATATCTTTTTTATATGATAAGCGTTTATGCTATACGCAATTAATTAAGCTATTTATCCTAACAATTAATACTTAACACCAAATACTCAAACAAATATATTTTTGCATGAGTGACATTAAGAATCAAACGTTTCATGCATATTCCAAAAGCAAAACCAGAAAAGTACAAAAGAGGATATCAAGCAATACACTGACACACATACACTTGAAGATCCAATGAGTGATGGAGGACTTGTTAACTTAGATTTTGGGTTGGCAGAAAAAGCTGTAGGAGATACTGATAGAACTTTCAACACCTGAATTGAAATACATATAACAAGTGTAACCAAACTAATGTAAAACTTATCAAAGCAATAAGGCTTATGATGACATGTGAACTAAGATTAAGAAATATCATTACCAGGATATTAGAAGGATTCAATGAATGTCCAATTCCCTGGAAAAGTACTAGAGCCTGTTGCATGTAATGAGAAAATCATAAAAAATATAACAAGCTTTCGCCAGTGACATACAACTCACTTCACAACCCTTTAAAACAAAGGACAAAAAATGGAAAAGGAAATGAGCAAAAGAAACTTCATTGACTCAAACAGTAGAGACAATGCTGGAAACAAAAAGTAATGTTAATGTCATAACCTATATTTTGAGCACAATGCAGTTTACTAGTAAATTAACAATGCACTTGCCTCAATTTTTTTGTTTCCCAAGATCACATCAGACTTGATAAAATCATAGCCAGCAATCAACATATGATCTTCTTCTGTAGAGAAGACTGCATATCCAAAATAATCTACAACCATAGCAGCAGAATCCTACAAAAAATAAAAATAAACAAAAATACAAAAGTAAAAAGATTGACTTCATTATAATAATACATTCCCAAAATAACATACATTATATCAGCCAAGCACATACACCACGAAAACATAAGCACATAACAGAGAAACATCGATGTACAAAGATTAAACTATAAACACCTCATCAAAATCCACTCCACACTCACTGGCAATTAATATTTAATCAATACAGTATTACTTAGTTTAATTATTTATACATCAGTGTTGTCGTGGTGTATTGGTTATTAATGCATTAATTTTACACACTGATGGTCTCCAGCTCGATCTTGGGCAGCAACATTTATAAATTCAATTTTAGAGAATTGCATTAAAACTCTTTAAAAACATATTTTGTAATAATAATAATATGTAAAATCAAATCCTAAGAGATATTCTAAGATGATAAACCAAATATATTTTGTAATATTTTAACACAATTAATTCAACTTGATAAATTGAAGGAAGTTGGTGCTGAAAATTGAAATTGAGCAGAATAGACTGGACGTCTTTAATCCTTCAATTTAGCTGAGGACTTTCATGTCTTCCTAATAGATAATTTTCCTTTCAACTACTCTTACATTGATCAGATTCAGCCATATTCTAACTCTTGCAATATTTAAATGCTAGAGAGGTTCAGATTGTATGAGGCAAGAAGATTAACATAATTTAGGTCCATCAGAGATAATGCAATAGCAGAAATTGAAATGGTGCACTATATGAAATCTAAAACTCATGAGAGAGATGCCTTTGAAGTTAGATATAAACAAGGCCTATGATCGTATTGATTGGACCATTAATCTACAGAAGTCAGAGGTTGGCAACACTGTGATTTTGCGACTGCTGTCTTTTTAGTGGCTGCTGCTGCGCAGAGCGCTGCTGATGCGATATTCGCATTGCTGCAGCAGCTGAATTTCGCGATGCATCAAACCTATTTCTTGTCACGTGCGACTTTAAAACTAATACGTGACCTGTTTTATTTAGATATTAAACCAGCTAAAGCAGCTAATCAATCAAAACCAGATTTGGTGGATTAACACCCATGCAATGCAACCTGCATTAAGCTCAAATGCATGGAAAACTGGTGATTTGTATAATATTGAATTGAATGTGCAAACTGCCAATGGTTTTGCCATTTGGGGAAATGGTTGAAGACTGCAAAAGAAGATCCGAAGATAGATAATTAAGTGGTCTGTAATTTTGCATTTCAACTCCTTTTACACAATATAATTTCAACTCCCGAGGAGGTTTAGAGTTCCTTATCTTATCCATGTACCTCCTATTTTTGGGGAGGTCCTTGATCTGCTCAGCAAGCTCTTGCCGCTTCTGAATAGCTGCCAGAATAAAACAAGGATCAATTGATTTTTGTTCATATGTTCAATAAAAGGCAATCATATTGCTAGTTCTACTAATACCTTTTTTTGAAATATTTTCAATATTATTTGATGTCCTCACTGCAAACCTCTGAAATGCAGGGCTGCAAAACCACAATGAATCATTACCATGAGAAACAATGGTAAAAATGCAAACAAGGACTATGAAAGGTCCACCGCTTGTGCGACCAAAGTTAGTTCCTCCATGGTACTATTTCACAGAAAGCAACCGAAAAAAAGTTGGTTTACTTACTATCTTGCATACTAAGTATTGAGCTTAAACTACATGTGAGGTTGCATTTACCATGTAATAATTATTAAAAGTTCCACCCCGCTGAAAAAAGCGCGCCACGGAAAATGCAAGATCTTCCACTGGTCTGTAAGGAGTGGCACCTCCAAATGCAAGAAACCTATGGTTTCAAAGAATTCGAAAGGGAGTTGAATGGAAAAGTAGATAGACAGTTAAATCAAATCATTTTGTGAGTAGAAAGGAACGGTGCTAACCATCCACTCCAATTCTCAAAAAACATTTTCGGTTTATTGTCAGAGTTTGGTGTGAATTGATCGCAGTAAAAACCATTGCATGTGTTTATCTGCAAGCATTTAAGTTACAATAATTCAAAAATTAACAGTCAAGTAGGACAATTTTCGAAAGCAGCATAGTAAGATAGCTTTGTTATAAACTGCATAAAACTGCGTTGATAGTGAAAAGGAGCAAACATACAATTGGATCAGGTGCATCTGCCTGCTGGCACATAACCCAGGGGACCCCTGTTTGAAGAGATGTAGCCATTGATGCTGCCCAATCAATGTAGGTTTTAGCAGCAGGACCATAATCCTTATCAATGTTTCCATACTCATTTTCAATCTGTCATTAGAAAGTAATGATTTTCTCATTAAAGAACTATATACATTAGTTCATTAAGAATCTATAAAACAAATAACTGAGCATCCACAGAAAATGCAACAATTTCACAAAAAAAAAATGGCATGTGTGTATTAATTATGATTTTTTAAGAGAAACCTGAGATAAAATAATAGGTCCTCCTTGTGATGCATAGAGATTCTCTTTCTTCATCATTTGGACAATCTTATTGGTAAACCGCTGCATTTCAGCCTGAATTACAAATCAATTTCAGATAACAGAAAAAAGCAGATACCTCAACTTGAGTCATAGAGAAAGAAATGAAATGAATTATTACCTTGAATGGTTCATTATCAGCTCTGAACTGAATTCCAGGAATAAAATGCAACCAAACAGGGAAACCACTGTTTAAGGAGAAAAACAAATGAGATTATTATGAAACTCTCCTTAAAATGATACATTTTAAAATCCACACCTCTTATCAGGTACTCTTCTGATTCCTCTTTGTCACGAATACATCAAGGTAGCATCTGTTTCAAGCTTCTGCAAAAAAGTTAAAAAATGTGTGGGTGTGCTTATACATGTTACACACACTGTTACGTTCTAAACTACATTATTCTCTAGATATGAGACATTCAATTGTTTTTTTAAATGATTACTTGTTTAATCATGACATATATAACAATTATTTTGATTATATTTAAGCAGGGATATGAGTACATTGTACATAATAGTTTTTGACACTTGAAAAACAAATTAACATAAGAGAGGTTTTTCTGCATCAAACTCACTTTCTGATAAATCTCCACCATCTGCATATCCTTCTTTCCCTTTGACCCAAAGAACTAAGTAAAGTCCACTGAACATGAGGAACATACCACCAATGCTGAAACCAATGCAGTGTTAATCAATATATTGATGAATAAGATTTTACAATTTTTAGAATATAATTTGCAAAACTTAATAGTAGCTAGGAATTAGTCTTAATACCTTCCAATATTAACAGTGTCTCCTAGAGTAAAGACAGAGAAAAGAACTGAGCATACTGTTCCAATTGGGCTAAACATGGAGACAAATACAGGTCCTCTCTTCTTAAGTGCCCATCCATTGAAGCTTAAGCTTATTCCACTCACTCCACCAGCCTGTGCATTTTCAATTCTTATGCTTTGTTAGTATCATCATCATCACAGTGAGAAACACAAAAAATTGCATTCTTCTTAATTATTATCCCTCACAGTGCCAACATTTCACTATATACCATGATTTGCTACTCTACCCAATTTTCTAGCCCATGTTATAACTGTTTCAACATTCTAGACTAAAAAGATCAAAAGAATAAACCATGAATTTAGTGCTGAAGTGTTGCGGTCTATCAATGAAATTGAAAATCATTAATTGATGAATTAAATTGACCGACTCGTAAAGACTAATGTGGTCCATTATTTTCAATCTCAACAATCATTTTGAAATTTTGTTAATTTCATTAACCAAATTGAGTTAGGGATTTTCATGTTCTTACCAGTGAAATGAGATCTGTGCAAAAAAGAAAAGAGAGAACGAGTTAGGGTTTGCAAATCAATTAATAAACGTTCATTTACCAACAAATAATCATGAAAATAGAAAAAATTAGAGAAAGTAAACTAGATAAAGACAACGAACGAGAGTGAAACAGAGTGTGAACGAGAGAGAACGACCGAGAGCGAATGAGAGAGAATGAACAAGAGAGAGAGAACGAGAGAATCTGTGAAGGAGACGTTGAAGTGGCGGCCAGAGAGGTTGAGCGGCGGCGGCAAACTGGTTTGTTGTATGAGTGTTGTAGCATATGGAAGAAGAAGGGTTGGTTTGTTGTATGAGTGTTGTAGCATATGGAAGAAGAAGGGTTTTCAGCAAAAGAGTGAGAATCATCCAAACTCCTTTAGTTTTTTTAATAAGAAAGTAATAATGAACTTTCCTTTTACATTACCTGATTGGCACTATAAATTAGATAAAAATTAAATAAATGAGAATAAGTGACACTATGTCTGTAGCTAAAAGTAACTATAGTGACAAATATTAGATCTAAAATTAAATAACAATAGATTTTTTTCTTGCAGTGTAATTAACATTTGAGCTAATATGGTTGTTTAAAGTATATAGAATATTGGGTGTTTCACCTATTTAGATCATTTCTAATGGGGAGTACTAACCAATAAGCATTGGTACCAAATAGGTACTCTTATTATAGAGTAAAATAAGAGGTTGCTTATTAGTGAAAAAGTTTATTAATAAAAACATTATTATCGAGACTCACATATTTTAAATATTAAAATAAAGCATATGTCAACAAGTACATTAGCGCACTTGTTAAACATTCAAAAATAGATATATTATTTTTAAAATGTAATGAAAATTATACATTTAATCTTCACAAATTTCAATTTTTACTCTTTTCAACACAAAGTTTTCACTTTTTATCTTTTAACAAAAATAAATAAGTGATGTTAGAATGTAATTATATAAATTTACCGACAGATTCACTTAGTAAATTTTGGAGGTGTTAGATTCAAGAGAAGAGATGAAGTGTTTATTGAATACTAATATTAAATTTAAAAATTATAAAATAAGTTTTGTGTGTAAGCGGGATTCAGTACTCAAAATAAAGATCTCTATTGCATATGCTCTTAGCACAAAACTAAATAATCACCTTGTTGTGGAGTGAATATTTTGGGTGTTTAAAGATGAGTGACTATTGAAAAACTCCTTCTCTAATAGTATAGAGTTATCGGTGGGATAAACATTTAAAGATTATAAATAAATAATGAGTATAAGTGAGACTCACTTATACTCTATTTTGTGAGTTTTGATAGAAGTGTAGAGAGAGACTTATTTGAAACACTACCTTTGTAGATAATGAAAGAGGTGTATATGACTAATATAATTTTAATTTTGATATTATAATAAACATATAAAAATAATTCGAAGAAGTTATTGAACATTCCAAATTCAACAAAATCTTCATCTATTACATTTTTTGTTTATAAATAATATCAACAATTCTCTCTGTATAATATTTCTTACATCACAAAATATCTACCCTTGAATATGACATTTTAACACGGGAAAACTCTTTACTTTTGTAAACTGTTTTGCAATTATTTTTTTAATATGAAACTTAAATGTCAAGTTTTGATAATATGGAGGAAGATTGTAACTGGTATATAAGCGTATATTTTTATTGAAAAAATTTAATATGGGATAACTCTTTACTTTTGCAAACTATTTTACAATTTTTTTTTAATATGAAACTTAAATGTCAAGTTTTGATAATATGGAGGAAGATTGTAATTGGTACAAGCATATATTATTATTGAAAAAATAGAGAAAAATTCTAATTGGTACAAGCACATATTATTATTGAGAAAATAAACGTAGAGCTGTCAAAAAACTCTCAACTACAATGTCTCTTTAATTTTTTTATTAAATTTTTATTATTAGATCCTCTATCAAAATAATTTTTTTTAAATTTCGGTCCATTATTTCATGGAGTTTAAGGGAGGGGGGCTTATAGGTCCATAATATTTTGTTAATTTTGAGATTTTTTTCTTGTAAAATTTTTGAAATTTATTTTATTCAAAAAAATAAAAAATTAATTTTTTTTCTCAAAAAAATTTGTGAGAAAAAAAAATTATAAATAATTTTTATCAAAAAAAAAAATTAAATAAATTTTTTTCAGAAAAAATGAAAGTTTTTTATCGAAAAAAAAATCAGACATTTTTTATCGAAAATTTTTTATCGATGAAAAACTTTATTTCTCAAAAATAAAATTGATTCTTTTTTTAAAAAAGTAGGTCTATAGGCCAACTGAACCCACAAAAATTTTAGGGGACTTTTAGTTTGGGGGCCTTATTTTTTGAGGCCTTTTAAATTATTAATTTTTTTTTACCCCTCCAACACGTAGGCTGAGGCCAATAATTAGGGGACTTGTCAAATTGACAGCTCTAAATAGACGTATAAAGATAATATAAATACAAGAACTAGAACATATTAATCTAAATTTATGACTCTGGTCAATTTTATTAGAAAAAAAATATTGATCACTGATTTACTATTATAAATAAAAGTCAACAATTTTTACACTAATTATATATTATTCTGAATTTATCATTACTTGAATTCTTTTTACTTTTCAACTTTATATTTGTCATTTTCAATAAACTAATTTGTAGAAGAATGACACATTATAATTCCCACAAAAAGAACATGGTGAAGAGTCTTTATGAGAGAATTTTATGCAACATAGCTTTTCTCTCCAAACTTTAACTTTTTAAAGGAAATAGAGATGTTATGATTTTTTTTTTATCGAAGTAAAAAATTGAACACATTAAACTTTTTTATTTTTAAATTAAGTGATCAATTTATAATTTCATGATTCTTAAGAAAACCTTTTTTTTCCTAGGTTTTTGAAATAAATGTTCTAGAGCATAAATAGTCGAAATTAAAATTAGGAGAAGACAAAACAAAATGTGTTTGTCTACTCCATATTATGTTCACTTTTTAAGTTTAAGTGGATTATGTGTCATTAATTATTAAAATGAAATCATTGGCTTTTTATACAAAATATTAAAAAGGATAATTCAATAAATTTCATTTGTGTTTCACATGACATCTAATAAATTAATTAAATTTAATTAACTTTCTTAACTAGTGTGAAATTAGTTTATTTTGCTTATAAATGTGACTGAAAATGAGTAAAGTTTGTTAGAGAGATAGTTGTATTGTTCATTTTTTTTTCTTTCACTTTCACTTGTAATATAAAGAGTGAGATCAAAACACAAGTGTCTGACTTGGATAGGAGAAAGAGTAACAAATGCAGATAGTTGGAAAGATGTAAGAGATAAGAAATTTTGGAAAGATGCATGTAAGTATTGGAAACAAAAGGTTATATTCAAAGATGTAATTGTATGATATAGAGTCTTATATGTACCTCTATATTATGCACGCATATGTATGACATGTGTGCATTGTTACTTCGGGTGTGTTAAAAGTTAATGCATTTGGAAGGAGTAGTATCATGACATAGAGTCTCATATGTGCCTTAGTATCATGCACACACAATTATGACATATGTGTATTGATATTGTTATGTGTGCTGCAATTAATACATTGGTAAGGATTATTATGTGCATTGGTATTACACAAACTATTTAATATCACTTTTGGTAGGATTATGGTTAGAAAATGTGCATTAAGAATAATAGTCTATTCAATTGTTTTATAGTTTCAATGTTCAAGTAGTGTTCCTCATTCAATTGTTGTATAATTCAAAGCATTGACAATTGCTCATATTAAATGATAATCAATTATTGTTTCTTTTAGTCCCAATGATTGATTTTAAATAAACATTAATGCATAAGCAACACAACCACCCAAATTAAAAGGACAAAAGTAACCAATGATTCATACTCTTCTCATCCTATATATAAGAGAAAAAAAGTATCAATATCAATATAATTATTAAATGTTATAATAAATGGTCATGCTACAAGCGTCCTATGACACTTGTTAAACAATAAAAAATAAAATTTTAGAGAAAAATATCACTTTTTACAATTTCAAAATGTAATTTAAACAATTTCTACAAAAAATACCTACATTTGGATTCTCACTTGTTAGTATTTCTTAATATTTTATATTTATTCCAAATATAACATATATTAAATTATCTTGGAAAATGTGTAATCCATTTATATGGAGTACAACCATTTTCTTAAAAATTAAATAGGAATAAAATAAGTAATTAATACATCTTAAAATGTTTGACTTTTTCTTATAATAGAGATAAAATATTCTTCAAACATTTTCTTATATACGGATTCAAATGAAGTATAACATAAGAAGAGAGAAACCAAAAAACAATATTTGCCTTTGGTAGGAGAAAGAGTAATTAAAAAAAAAGTTAAGAAAAACCATGTCAGCAATAGAAACAAAAAGACAATAATGAAAGGTGAAGTGACATAACATAGAGTCTCGTGTGTGCTTTAGCGTTATGAACACACATTTATTGCATGTGTACATTAGTATTATACGTGTACTATAATTAAAATATTAGTGCAAATTCTTCCATGCATTGTAATTATACGCACATTCTATTATCACTTTTGGTGAGAGGGTTAGAAATATTGTATTAAAAATAATTTAAAATTTAATTATTTTATAATTTTCAATGCTCAAACAACACTCCTTATTCCATTGTAATGCATTGGTAACTACAACTAATGATTGAATAACTCTAGACAAACATTAATGCAATCTTTCAAATTAAAATGAGTATAATAGTTCATGATTCATTTAAGATAAATAGACAAAGGCCAAAACACAACCATTTGACTTTTGTATGAGAAAGAGTGACAAAGAAAAATAGTGTTGGGAAGATGCAAGAGAGAAAAAATGTTGACAAAATACATGTTCGCATTGGAAATAACAAATATATTGGTAGGTGTAGTAACATGCCATATATAGAGCCACGTGTGTGCTTTAGTAAGATGCACATATATCTATTGCATATGTACAATGTGCATTGATATTATGTGTGTGTTGGAATTAAAACACTGATACATATTGTTGTGCGCGTAATTATATTACGCACATCGTGTATCATCCTTTTGGCGGAATTAGGGCTAGAAATGATGCATTAAGAATGGTTGGGCATGTTCTATCTATAGTTTCAATGCTCAAGTAGTGCTTATTATTCAATTGTTGTATAATTCAAATTGATTGGTAACTACTTAACACAATTAATAATTATTCATTGTTTCTCTTAATTCTAATAATGTTGGACAAATATTAATGCATAACTGCTAAATATTAATACACACAACTTTGATTAACAGGAAAACATTAAAAACATAATAGTGGAAAGATGAGTACTAATAATACAATTTGTAACACAATATCTTCTATTGGTTAAAATTCACATGAACTCGACTAAATTGTGTAGGTCTCATTTAATTTTGTTGGGACCTGTACAAATTTTAACCAATATAAAAAAATATGTTAAATAGTGCTTGCTAACATTATTCATAGTGAGAATAATTTTTTTGTAAGTGGTTTTGTGTAGTTTGTTTAGATTAGAGTTAGGGTTTGGTACTTCAAGACTTAAAATAATTTAGTTATTATTATAGGTGAAAGAAATTATATTAACATTCAAGTTAGGACTATCTTTTTTTTTTAAGTGGTTTGGTGTAGTTTGTTAGTGCTTTGATGTCATTAAGTGAGGTTTATGTTTGTTCTTGTTACAATCTTAACACTAAAACACTTTAAGTAAGTTATTCACACACACAAAAAAAATAATTAAGAACACCAAGTTCACTTGCACAAGCATGAGAAAAAGTGTCACTGGTTGGAACACAAAAAAAAATATGTCATTTATCAATTCAGATAAAATAGCAGTTAAATTGCAGTTTTGGTTTTTATATTTATATTGATTTCTGAACCTATTTTCCTATTTTAATAGTCGACAGGTTTGATCACTCTTTTAAATTTTTGAACTAAAAAAAGGATGATTTAATATATTTTAAATGACATGACATACAATTCTATGATATAGAAACATCTAGATGCATTAAATATTTATATATCATTAATTACATTAAAAATATGAAAAAATTCATAATTTGAAATTTAAGTTTTCACCGTGTTTTTATTTTAATTTCATGGGTGTTAATCACTTTACATCATCACGTCATTATTTTCTAGTTAAAACTGTAATACTCCAATATTTTCATATATATATTATATATGTGTCTTTTTAGTAATTTTTATGATTTTTATTTAACTTTTATCACTCTCAATTTTACCTAAATAATTATAACATTTATTTTTATTTAATAGTTTTGACGAGACAATTACACGAGGACGATTAATGACTTGATTATTTCCTAAATGGACTATTGTGCATTTTTTTATTTGATTAGTTTCAATAATCATGAAATTCATGTGTTAGATATGTTTGTTTTATTTTGTTATGTCTGAGTAGTATTTTTTTCTTGCGTGATTTATTTTAGTTGATGAAAATATTAGTTGAATTATTTAATTAAATTATAATTTGTAAAAGTTATATCGTTTATTAGTTTTATTTTAGATCAAATAAGTATTCGACCTAAGAGATAGTAGAGATAGTGAAAATCCTTAGTTTTATTTATATATTCTGTTTAATTAATGTAGTATGACAATAATAAGATAATTGTTCCTTTAATTTTAATTATTTGATGAAGTATACTTATAGTAATTAATTAATTGTTGGGGTTTTGTTAGTAATTAATTAAAACTCGTAGGCGTATTTTTTTTAGAGTGAACAATAACCAAGTCAATTTTTGATAAAATTTAATCACTCACACTACTACTCTTGATAGCTATATTTTATTTTTAATAGCATTTAGTTATAGAACCGTGTGTTTTCTACTATACATTCACTCAAATGTGTAAAAGGCAAGAATAAACATGAATGTCAATTAGTTCATAACGGTTGGTCATTAAATGATATTATTCCAATTAAATAAGTTCTTGATGTGTGCAATTAACGTCAATGAGAAGAATTATTCTTCTTCTAATCAACTTCACGTCTCCATATTAGTCTCATACACCTCTTCCTCATAGAATATGATAAAACTTGTAATAGAGCAAAAAGAAGTCATAATCACCCATACCTCACACTCTATTCTCAACATTATATTTTGTTTATCTCAAATATTTTCTAATTCACTCAAACAATCACCTACGTATTTCATCTCTTTCTTGTGGAAGCTCTAAGCTTTTGTTCCTTCATCTTTAAGAGATTTTTCGAGGGCTATATAATGTTACATGGAAGAAAAGCGTTCAAGGTAAGAGTTTTTCACCATGTAGAGTTAGACTAGATATTAAATTAACAGTTCGTATGATATTGATATGATGTCTGGATGTCTTAAAAGAAAAAAGTTGATTTTATTATTGTCGTAAAAAAAATTAACTATGATATTTTGATTGTTTCTTTTGAGTAATACATATATCTTGATGAACTTAATTATAGAGTTCTATTTTTATTATTATCCCTTGATAAATTTTTATTATTATCCCTTAGTTATAAAGTTATAATTTTTATGATGATATCATTAGAAATATATTTGTTATGATGTATTTGATATTAAGTTTTGACTTTTTGAGTATTTTAAATTTAAAATTTGACTTTTATGAACAATATATGTGTCATGAGGAAATTGATGAGAATTTTATATTTTTAATTTTGACAATATGAGAAAATTGAATATTGAAATGTATTAATGTATAGTTCATTTTTATAATGCTGAAAACTTTATAGTGAAAGAAATAAAATTTCTATTGTTATTGTATTCTTGGTAATATGAGTTTTAATTTTTATCAATAACAAGTAATCAAATTGAATCTTATGAATTATTAAAATGAAAGTAGTGATTTTGATATGCTTGTTCAAGTGTATATTTTATGTGTTGAAGTTATTGAGCTCTAATTATGAACATCCATGAGAATATAAATTTGATGTCTTATGTGATTAAAATATTTAATCTGAAATATTTTGTCTTTGTGGTTTCCTAAGTAGCTGGTGATTTGTGTTTTAAATATGATTATCTTCGTGGTTACCTAAGTGACTGGTGATTTGTATTTTAAATATTTTTATCTTTGTGGTTGCCTAAATGGGTGGTGATTTGTGTTTTAAATATTATTATTATCTTTGTGGTTATCTAAGTGGCTGATGATTTACGTTTTAAATTTTGTTATCTTTGTGGTTGTCTAAGTGTATGATGATTTTTGTGATTATCTGAGTGGGTGGTGACATGTACCTTTTGAGCATCATTATCATTTCATGACATATCATATGCATCTTTGTGGACGCTTGCGTGGTTGGTTTAATTTTCCTCATCGGTATGGCTGACTTCTGTGTGGTTGGTTATATTCGGATCATATATGTTTAAGAGCATGCCTAACTTGCCTACATTTTATTGTGATTTTTCTTTAAACTAATTATTTGCTCTACGATTACTACTTGATTTATTTAGATACATTTTATGACTTTGGATACATCTTTGAGAACTATTAAAGAATCAATTTCTTTAAATATTTTATCACGAAAAGATTTTATATTCATATTTTATGGCTGTTAATTTATTATTTGGTTTAATTTTTTATGTGGGATGAATTGACCCCTTACACTAATATTTAGGTACTAATGATCTCAAAGATACTTGCATAATGATTTTGTTTGATGCACATGCGTGAAAAAATGAGACTTTTACTTAATTGTATTACTAAATTTTTTGTGGTGCATTGTAAAGTTATTTATTCTTCATCATTAACTTTTAATAGAAATACGGAAGTGAAGTTTCATTTGCTAGTAAATAATTGAATGTCATTAATTTTGGTCAACCTTGTTTCTTTTGAATTTCACTTAAAGAGACTTTATTTTATTCTGCAGCATAAATAAATATCGATCTAACAACTGAAATATTAATTTTATAAATACATAATATTTTAATAAATTTCATTATGTTATTTTAC
>JBBPBR010000005.1:51480626-51496558 GCA_037974775.1 Cicer pinnatifidum | reverse complement strand
TTACAAATAATATAAGCGTGATAAAATCTAATTATACCATAGCTAACATTTATGTCTCGATTGCCATGGGTAGACGTGATTAATTAAGCACAACACTTATATATAAATAAATAGTATTTTAATCTATCTGTACAAACACAATTCATTCGATCCATACTATTATCTTTTTTATGACATTCCTTCCACAACTTTGATTTTATGTTGTGTGCATAAATTGTTTCACACAACCAAATTAGGTACTTATAATTAAACTATGTCAAATATTAACCCTGAAGTTCTTTTTTTAGTCCTAGCCGATGAGATAATTGGGATAGACTTCAAGAGACTCCAATGTCAACCCCAATGGAATCAAAAACATAAAGATCAACCCAATACAACCCCAATTTATTTTAGGATGAGCGTATTGGAACATTTTAGAAATACAAAAGAAGTTGTAGTGGGCTTTACACATATGAAATTGGGTTCTGAAGTTTATTTGCTTGGTGGTGAGAAGTTGAAATCAGGAACAAAATTTGATAAAGTGTATGTTAATAATCATCCAGAATGTCACGGTGGATTTTCTCGTAAAGTTTTTCAATTAAAAAAAAAGAGAAATGCATTTACTTTAGAGCGTTGTACTCATATGGACCAACATTATGGAAAAAGTTCTCCTATGGTAGCAAATGTTGGGTCTAAAATTTATGTTATTAGTGGAGCACCATATTATCTAAATAATCACGTAACCTTAGGTAGTTTTGAGGTTTATAATTTAAGTGAGGAATATTGGGGAATATTAAATGATGCTCCTCCTTACTCTAGTAATTTTGGTCAACCTAATGGTCAAATATTAAGTCATATTGTTTTAGGTCAAAAGTTGCTTATTAAGGATAGTAGTGGAAAAGCTTATTTCTTTGACACCAAAATTCACACTAAATGGCAAGAATTAGATGAAAATGTGATTAGATCTTACTTTGAAGTTGGCCTATCATTACCAACAAATGGAGTTTGTGTGCCATTTTTTCCCGGATTCAACAATGATTTTCAACTTGTTATTTCTCGTGAAGGATTTGAAGATGCTTATGCTATGATCATACATACACCAACATGTTCACTAATGTATTATCAATCTCTAAAGGAAGTTTTTAAAGGGCGTTATCCAATTACAAAAAGTGGAGATAGAATCCAATTTTTTGGGGGGAAGAATATTTTTCTATTGCTCCCTAACAAAAGAATTTGTGCTATGTGGGTTGGGTTTGATCACTTTAGAAGGTTAAGACTTTTTGTAACTATATTTTCTTTGGAGTTGTTATGTGATCCTATGGTATGGACTTCATCATCATTTTCAACTCCTTTTCAAAATCGAGTGACAATGCCATATAGAGCTTCGGAGACAACATTTTTAAGAACTAAAATTGTTCATACTTTTGATTGCATTGTCAAAGATGCTACAACTCCAAATTATGTATTTGATGCTTTCTTCTATTAATTAGGGTTGTTTGATTAGAGTCTTATTAGAGTTATATATACTACTAAGTACACTATGTTATTATTTATAAATGTTTAATATTTACACATGAGTTTATGCTATATATTATATATTTAATGTTTACAAAGTTGATTAAAAGTGTAGTACTACATTATTATATATATAAATTAGGCTTTTATTTTAAAATACTAACGCAATTGAATTATTTTTAATTAGATTACTTCTGATATAAAATTGTGTATATGATCAATAATTGATAGAGCAAAAAAGAAATTTAAACAAAAAATAGGTGACAAAAGAAGAGCAATACGCCAAATGCAATTATATTAGAAGAACAATACAATCTTAAAAGAATAAAAATTATAAATAAAGATACAAATATAAAAAAATTTCATAATAATGTAATTCAGTTAATTATACTTAATTGAATATACTATTATTTTTTGTATATATCTTATATACGTGGACATCAAAAATGATGTCCAGCACCGTATTTATGTATAGTTTGAAGTACAATGTCGATTTTTTTCTTCTCTCTTTCTCCAATCACATTATCAATTATAAATGTGTGATTTTTTATATATATATAACTATGAAATCTCGAGTTTGAATCTAAAACAAAATATTCAATCTAATAATATCGACAATATTTGTCGGTTGATGTAAAACTTGAAAACAATGTTTGTATTTTTATATGGTGTTGTATACATTTTCAAATTGTTCACTCTGCTTCATGTATGACTTAGTAGAAAAATAGATAAGAGTGTTGAACACCTCTACAAAAATCAAGCCCATCTAACACATTTCATTCTCTCAATCTCTCTCCTCTATAAACAAATGTAAACATGTCAAAATAAAAATAAAAAAAGTAAACAATATTTTCCTCATTAAACATCTCATGTTTAAAATAAATTTAGGGTATATTTCGTTGGATATAAATGCATGAGAAAGGAAAGAGTAGTTTAAATGCAATGTGCAATTTATTTTTTAAGAGAGGAGAGAAGTAAAATCTTTTTTATAGTAGTTTTTATTCTTCCTTCATTAAAAAAAAAAAAAAAATAGAGGAGAGAGGCCATCGTGGTGTAATCCTTAAGTCCAATGAGTTGCCTTAGGCCCCAAAAAAATAATGTATATAAGTAATTACTGCTACTATATATATAGATAGATGGGTCTAGGGTAAGAAGTTAAAAATTTATATCATTAACTACTAAAATTTATTTTATTAACTATTTTTTAAGCATATATCTTATTAATAACTAAAACACATAAAATTAACTATTTTAAAATATTTATTTAATCAATAAGTCGTAATATTTTAAAATAGTTAATGATTTATATGTTAATAATTAACAAAATATTCAACATAATTAATTATATAAATTTATTTATGTCTCATAAAAAATATTTTAATAATAAAAAAATCAAACAAAAAATAAATTATTTAAAATAATATTATTTATTATATAAATATGCCGTATAAATACGATAAACAATATATATATATATATATATATATATATATATATATATATATATGTCAAATATTTTATCAACAATTTATATTCAAATAACATTTTTTTTAAAATGATGGTCATCCACTTTAACTTCCTACTTCCCCTAAGGCACTTAGTGGTTGTATTCAAATAACAATTTTCTAACAATTATGGTTATCCACTTTCACTTCCTACTTCTCCTACGGCACTTAGTGTTAATCGATGAAATTAACACCTCAATAGAAGTATTAAGTTATTAGTAACACCTCAATAGAATATTAAGTTATTAGTAACACCTCAATAAAATATCTTTAAATTTTTGATATCTATAAATTAAATTTTTTGAGTCATATCAATTGATTTTTTAATCCTATTTTCGAATATATATATTTAAAGTTAAAATTGATTATATCATTTAGAAGATCAACAATGTTACAGAGATAATATTAGATAGATTAATCATTTTATCTATTGGGATTGAAATGTGAGAATCATTTAATTTTAAAATTATGATAAATAATTTGGCAACTAGAAAAATTAGAAGATCGATAAAAAAAATCGATAATTTCATAATATTAAGTGCTTATTTGTTATAGATTCTTAAAAAAAAAAGTGATTTTTATATTTTATAATTTAAAAATTATTTTTAGAAAAAATAAAAAACTGCTTTGTGTTTATCTGTAACAAAAAATAATGTTTTATAAAAAAAAGTTATAAGAATAATTTTTTAAAATTACTAAAAACATCTTTTCAAAAAAATAGTTTTTCAATTATTTTTAGAAAAACGATAACAAATGGATTCAAACTTTCAGAAGTAATTATTTTGTTTTAAACGTACCCTAAATCCCTCGCAAAAAATTGGATTAGGCCTTAAAATTCTTATTTGATTTAATAAATTAGATAAATAATTAACTAATTTTAAAGTACTTACTAATTAATGAAATAAATAACAAATGTCTTCGATTCTCCTTCATTCCCTCACCTCCCTTTCTTTGCCCTCTGTTGAATTAAGCAGACCCTTAAGACTCCCTGTAACTCTTATTTCCTTTGAAGCAAATCAATTTATGGCGAAACCATCTGAAACCAAACAGTTACAGTCACAAGACTCGTCAACTTCATCGCAAGATCACCAGAACTGGATCACGTTACGTCTTTAACAATCTACATTTTTTCATTTTCTTCATTCATCATTATTGCTAATTTATCTATGTTCCTTTTGTTAGCAGTGAGCAAAATACTCTCAAAGAAAAACTGATCACAGAGGATAGTTTCACATGGAAATTATCACAAGAATCCGAAGAAAGATTGAGATACGTTGGTGGCGTTGATATAAGCTTCTCAAAGAATGATTCATCAATGGCTTGTGCTACCCTTGTTGTATTGGACTTCAACACTCTCCAAGTTGTGTATCAAGATTTCTCTTTCGTCACTCTTCGTGTCCCTTATGTGCCTGGCTTCCTTGCCTTTCGAGAGGTTCTTTTTTTTGTTGTTCAAGATTTCAAGGATTTATTATGCATGATATATCGATACAAATTCACTATTTTGTCACATTACTTTTAAATTAATAGCATAATATACAAAATGAAGGAAGAATTTAATTTAAATATATTGTAGTATAAATAATTTAAATAATTTTCACACAAATCGTCAGATGATTGGTCATGATCTATCCATTGTGTAAAAAATTTACAGCATGAAAATTAAACTCATTAATACTGTTGAATATCATTCTAAAAATGGAGGGAGTCAAATATAAATTTCATTGTGTCTTAAAATATTATCTACCTTAGAATGTGATATCATCCTCTCACCTAAATTTAGTTTATAAAAAAAAAATATAATAAGTGAGTTACTGGTATTTAGATATGAGTTGAATGAGTCATAGGCTAGGGACAGGTTCAAATCTCAGTGAAGTAGAAAATGTCAATGTAACAATTAATATATTAACATTTCTATTCAATAAATAAAAGATTTAAATGAGATACATTGTCAAAGTAAAACTGATTTACACTAACATCCAATAAAAATATATTATTTTGCCATATATCACCCATCTTTTGTATGATTAATTTGAAATTAGTGATATAATACAAAAGAATGGTAGTTTCTCATTGGATAACAATGTAAAATTGGTTTATACTATTTGTGTATGTTTAGGTCCATTAAATACTTTTTGTTTTCCTTAGTATGCACTAAATTTAGGAAACGCATAGAAGGGCATATTTGAATTTTTCACATTATAGAAATACTTGCATAGTGATTTTGAATGTGGAAATAGTTATGAGATATTCACAAGGTGTTTTCGGTTGATAGATAGCTTAATGTCATAAGTTTTATGTGAGTCAACTTTCATTTTATCTTTGATTGTAAATAGCTTATGGATAAGTTATTTGTTTTTGAAAAAGTTGTGTCTTTTTCTTATGATGATAATCTTGATTGTAGGCTCCAGTTCTTCTAGATCTTCTGGAGAAAATGAAAAGGAGTAATAATCCTTTCTACCCTCAGGTAATTGTAGTGTGCTACATAAATAATCCAAATGAATTGAGACATTAGGAACTTGCTCATTTGTTCATTATCTAGTTTTCAAGTTGCTGGTGCCAATCTTGTTAGCTGCACTAAAAACTCAATTCTATAGTACAATTCTAACTGATTGATAACTTTTTTATTTGCTGGTATATTTATAGTGTTTTTGTAGCTCACATTTCCATGATTTCGTCATCTGATAAGAAGATTATTCTCATGTTTTTGACAGTTGTTAATGGTAGATGGAAATGGAATACTTCATCCCCAAGGCAAGTGTTCGATATACGAACATTGCATAATGAGTCATATATTATATTTTATTTAAACGATTGATGATTTTTTCTTTTCGTAGAATAGTTGTATGATTATTTTGAAACGGAGAAGAAGAGTTGTATGATTGAACTTAAATTATGGAAAATTACTCTGATAGATCAATGCCATTTCAGGCAATACTTTGACAGTGTATACATTTTAGGTCTTCGTTACTTTTCATCACTCGATTTCCATTGTTAAAGTCATTTTAGGTTCTTGGTATATATGATATATTCATAATTGTTGTGACAAACAAATTTTTTAACTTGCTACTTTTATTTTGACAAATTTTTGCTTGCTACCTTTAACTTTTGCAGGTTTTGGCCTTGCCTCTCATATTGGAGTTACAGCCAATCTTCCAACGATTGGGATTGGAAAGAATGTTAGTATTTATAATCTCACTAATTTATTCTTCTAAAAATCAAGCCAAATTTATTATTTTGTGATCTCTTGGGTCACAATACTTTGTTTTTTTAGATAAGACTCGTGTCACTATAATGATCAGCCTTTGTAGATTTTCACATGATTCTCTATCAATTTAGAGATTTGATTATTTCTTTCTGTTTTTAGATTGGCAAGTGTTAATATATTAATTGTTATGTTAGTGTTTTTTCCTTCATGTATAAGTATTTGAGATTTGATTCTGCTGACATATCAATGTTCTGAATTAAGAAGTATTGAATAAATACATAACTTCTTTAGCTTTATATGTTCCAGTTGCATCATGTGGATGGTCTCGATAAATCTAGAGTGATGAGACTTCTTGAAGCCAAAGAAAACGCTTCAAAAGATTTTATTCCTTTGGTGGGTTGCTCCGGGCGTACATGGGGAGTGGTAAGAATTTGAATTAATGCAGTCACTTAAAAAGGCTGTGCCATACTTATAAGCTTAAACTTAAGCTGCCAAAGTACACTTCCATGTGTTTGTGCACTTTGTATTGATGTATTGATTCAGCATGCTTAGTTTTTTTTTTCTTTCCTTCCAAACTGTTATCTAGGCCATGAGATCTAAAGAGATATCCTTAAAGCCAATATTTGTATCAATCGGTCATAGAATATCGCTCCAGACTGCCATTACGATCGTTCAGATGACTTGCAAGTATCGTATCCCAGAGCCAATTAGACAGGTGAAAGTGAAACAATTTGCCATTTGAAAGAATGTGATATCTACTTTATACATACATCATCTATTATCACATTCACAACCGATCAGTTAAATTTAAAGAAAAGTGTGAACCAGAACACAAAAAATGGAATATTTATGTCTTTTTTCACTTATAATCCTTTACCTAGTATTAACTCCTCTCTTGTTCAGAAGTTGTTACCAGTTTATTGTAATAGGCAATATTGTCTGAATACATACTGCTATTGGTTGTATTTGTTCTCCTTTACTTCGTATTTGAACTCAATATATCCATTGCAAAGTATCATATTAATGGTCAGGTGTTAATAGCTGGTTTTCCATCAAGTAATTTCTTCCAGAAACACTTTTTTTATTCTTCTGAAAACTAGGTCTATGAATCAATGTCTCTTTTCCAATTCGTGTTTACTTGTACAAATTAAAGTATCCTTACACGTCTATTTGAACTTCAGGCTGATATAAGTTCCAGAGACTACATTCGGAAGATTGAAATCAGTGCCGTCGGTCTGAACTAATTTCACTGATATGCAGACATTGTACACTTCTAAGTTCTATGACTTTTTACAACTTTTTTTATCAATTCTTGAACACCTAAAATGATGCTAGCACTTACTGTATACTACCATGGATTAAAGTAGACATTTTACTGTGTATATTGTAGCAACAAACAGATTTTCAAGTGCAGAAATGTATGTAAATAAACTCAAGATTATGAATATGCTTTTCATTTCATATATTTTGAAGTCAATGAATGTATTATATTACTTAACACAATTTGAATCCCAAACTTGTATTGGTACAGCCTTTTCATCAGAGCAGTGTAGTATTCTTTACAGAACTGAATCTACTTACTGTAATATATGTAGTCACATGACATGGATGTCTTATTTAATAGCTTTTAGGAGTTTGTTGTTGAGTCAGATTTTATTCTTCTGTTCTAATAGAATCTAACTGCATTGGTCTTAGGAGAGTGCTTCTAGCACCTCTTAAAAGATGTACTCAGCAATTCATTGAACTAACTCCCAAAGTTCTCTTTCTTAATTGTATTACTCACATAATATCTCTTTTGTTTTTGGTGATCAAAAGGGGCTTAGCCCTAAAAGAAGATTAAAAACCTCTAGCAATAAAAGAAATAAAAAATTAACAGGACCATCTAACTCCAGACCATAAAATGAATCAAACTTGAGTTAATAGGGTTACAATTAGTATATATACAGGAGAATAGAAATGTCTAAAATACACTTACTACTAATATATAATAACATTATATAACATCTCCCCTCAAACTCACGATGCATTAATATGGAGCATCGAGAGTTTGTCAACTAAAAAACGGAAACGTTTAATAGAATCCATTTTTGTGAACAAATCAGCAATCTGTAAAGATGAAGAGACAAACGGTAGAGTAATGGTTCCATGCTGAAGATGATGACGAGTAAGATGACAATCAATCTCAATGTGTTTGGTGCGTTCATGAAAAACCGAGTTGTGAGCAATTTGAATAGCACTCTTGTTATGGTAGTGCATCAGAGTTGGCTCAGAAAGAGAGATACCCATATCAGACAAAAGCCAACGCAACCAAATTATTTCAACGGTAGTGGATGCCATAGCACGATACTCAGCTTCTGTAGAGGAGCGAGAGACAATGTCTTGTTTCTTACTCTTCCAAGAAATAAGAGAGTCTCCAAGAAAGATACAAAACCATGTGGTGGATTTATGATATGTGGTGTCACCAGCCCAATCAGCATCAAAATAAGCTCGTAACTTCAATGAGGATGCCGATGGAAAGAGAAGGCTTTGAAATTGAGTTCCTCGAAGATAACAAAGAATATGAAGAACTGTTGCCCAATGTACTGTAGTGGGAGAGACAACAAACTGACTAACAACATGAACAACATAAGCAATGTCAAGTGTTGTAATCGTAAGATACACTAAGCTACCAACCAAAGTACAATACAAAGTGGAATCTGGTAAATGAACATCATCTGAGGGAACATATTTCACATTCAACTCAAGAGGAGTATTTACTGCTCTAGTATCAAAATGACAAGTCTGGTCAAGAATGTTGGCAATGTACTTGGATTGAGAAATAAGGTAGCCTCTAGGAGAGTAGGCAACTTCAATCCCCAAGAAATAGCGAAGAGTTCCCAAGTCATTCATCTTAAATTGTTTGGCTAACTGCAATTTCAACTCATTGATTCAACTAACATCATCACCTGTAATAATCATATCATCAACATATAGAGAAAGTATAATGCGACCATAAGTGGTGGACCTTATAAACAATGCAGAATCATGTTCATCAGAGCGGAAACCAAGAGAAGTGATCACAATAGAGAATTTCTCAAACCAAGCTCAATGAGCCTGTTTAAGACCATATAAAGCATTTTTTAACTTACATACTTCTCGTTGATTATGAGAAACTCCTTATGGAGGGACCATATAGACTTCTTCATGAAGCTCACCATTTAAAAAAAAATATTTTTGACATCCATTTGGGAAATATGCCATTGACGAATAGATGCAACTGCAATAAGAGTACGAATAGCTGAGAGAAACCCTTAGCAATAAGATGAGTTTTGTAGTGCTCAACTGGCCCATTAAACTTAGTTTGATCTTGTATCCCCAACGAGGCCCAATAGCACGTTTTCCAGGAGGAAGAGGTAATAATTCCCAAGTGTCGGTATTGGGCAATGCAGATAGTTCTTCTGCCATACCTTGCTGCCAAATAGGATCAAGAAAACCTCTTTATAGGAAGAGGACTTAGACAAACTGTGAATAGAGGTTAAGAAAGAAGCAAACGAAGCTGAGTAAGTGGAATAGACAAAATCAGATAACTGAGTAGACTTACGTTGACGAAAGGGGTAACGAGGAGGATCAACAATTATAGGAGATGGTTGTACAATCGAGGGGACAAGATGGATGTCATCATGTGGAGTAGTAGTATTTGTCCTGCATTTCTCAACATTACAATTACTAGAAGCGTTATCATTTGGACCAAACAGATCAATATGGGTTAGTTCATAACTCATAGCAATTTAAGAATCAGAGGAAATAGAGTAAACAAGGATGTGCTCAAGAAAAACAACATTAAGAGATACATAAAGTTTTCTTGCATAAGGATCATAACAACGATAACCCTTTAGACCATTTCCATAACCAAGAAAAACACACATGACTGAACGAGAAGACAACTTATTGTGCTCTACTTGAGGGCGAAGAGCAAATCAAGTAGAACAAAAAACTTTCAAAGAATAGTAATCAGGGGTAGAAGCATACAATTTTTCAAAGGGAGACAAATCTGATATAATAGAGGATACAATTCTATTAATAGCATGAACATCAGTAAGATCTGTTTCTCCTCAAAACTCACTAGGAACTGAAGCGAACAACAAAAGGGAACGAACATTCTCTATAATATGATGGTGTTTCCTTTCAGTAACTTCATTTTGTTGAGGCGTATCAGTACAAGATGTTTAGTGGAGAGTGCCATCATAAGCAAGTAATTCAGAAAATTTATTAGATGTATATTCACCACCTAAATCACAACAAAACCACTTTATAACAGAATTATGTTGAGTTTTCACCATTGCACGAAACATATGATAAATGTCAAAAAATCCAGACCGATGTTTCATAAGATAAACCCAACAATAACGAGTGTAATCATCAATAAACGAAACATAATATCTAGATCTACGTTTGGTGAGAATCGGTGATGTACCCCAAACATCAGAGTGAACTAAATCAAAAGGCGCATATGAAACGGAAACACTTTTACTAAACGGTGAAGTTGGAAATTTTGCAAGTTTACAACCACAACAATCTAAGATATCACAGGTTTTTAACTTTCCCAAGGTTCCAGTATAAGCCAAATATTTTAATCTAGAAGCAAAAACATGTTCAAGGCGATAATGCCATAAATAAACAATTAGAAGATAAGGAATTCAAACAAAAACTAGATAATAAGTCAGCAGTAGTCGTTGAGGCTGCAGTATCTGGGAGTCGCAGGTCATCCAAAACATAAAGTTGCCCATGTCTATGGTTTGTCCACAATCAGCCTCCCAGAATGTGGATCCTGCACACAATAAGAAGTGGAAAAAAATATTGAAGTAACAATGTCGATTTACAAGGAAGGGGGTTTGGATTGTAAATGTACCTATTTAAAAATTCTTGAAGAAATCTCAAGATTTAACTCAAGAATGATCTTGGTTAGGAAAACATAAAAGGGAGAACGTTCTTGGTTTTTACCAGAAAACGAAGAACGTTCTTGGTTAGCTTAAAAACAGAAATTCAGTTTATGTTTTATCTCAGTTAATCGATTAAGCTTAATAAATAAATAGATAAGAGAAGGAATACCACACGCAGTTATATCCTGGTTCACCTAACTCGGGCTACGTCCAGTCCTCACAACTGTGAGATTTTCCACTAAGTGTTCAAAACAAAGAACCTTCTTAGTTTTACACCACCTAGCTTAGATCAACCTTGTTCTGTTACAAGCTCTATTTCTTTCCACCCATAAAGTAAATTAATTACCTATCGATCTTGATAGGATTCATTACAATCTATTCAAACTATACTTAAACTCTTATAGTTTGAGTTTTACAATAATGATGAAATTGTTTTGATAGAATATGAGATGTATCAATTCTTGTTTGAGATTCGATTCCTTACAAAGAATTCAGTAGTAATAACACAGTAAGATATAAAAGTTCAGAACTGATTCTTCTTTGTGAAAATGAGAATTTCAAGTATGTGAATGATTTATGAGACTTTGATAGCATTTGAAGTTCTTCCTTTTTTCCTCGACATTGGTCTTTCTTTTATAGGTGATTTAAGCAATTAATGATGGTCAAAAGAGCTGTTGATAGTGCTCTGTTCTTTTTGACCAAAACCAATATATATATGATTAAAAATAATCCAGCCTTTGAATATTTTGAATCTGGTTTGATTGATGTTGTTACAGTTTTGCTTAATATGTTTGCCTTCAAGTTTAAAGATCTTTGAAGCTTGTCACTCAATTATTGATGTTACAACTTCGATCTGGAGCTTTGAATATGTCCAAAATAGTTTGGTGAATGATTATAAACCTTTGCAGAAGTAAGGAGATCAAAACTAAAATTCTGCATAAACGAAGATTGATTATCAATCTAGTTTTGGCAGTTTGAACTTTCTGGAGATTGATGATCAATCTGGAGATTCAGTTTGATTGTTCTGGATGTCTTCTTGATGTCTTTTGTACAGATCAAGATTGATTGAACTTTCTTGACAGTTTGGCTGAAGGTGTTCCAAACTGTTTCAACTAGACCTTTTATCTTAATGATTTGAAAGCCTTATTTGACTCATATGAGACCTATTTGTTCCTTGTCATGTACTGATGAACTTAGTATAAAATTCAGAGGCAAAAGCTTTGTTGAAATAGTGGAGATTGATTGGTCAATATGCTGTGACAGTCAGTCTTGAATCTGGAGATCATTCTCCATCTTGTCCAAAATGGTCTTGTTTCTTTCTCTGTTTAGTTTTTAACTGTTTTCTTTGCTTTGCTTGATCCCTATCTTTGAATTAACACACTCAAAAGCACAAGTTAAGTTAACATGACATTTTAGAATCATAATTATCATTCTTAATTAACTTTTGTTTATTTTCATCAAAACTTTAATTTGAGAGTTTGTTTTAACAAATATAACCGGATAACTGAAATCACATATTTGACTAACAGAAGCAAGACTCAAAGTAAGATTAGGAATATAATAAACATCGAAAAGAGACAGGTTCAGTGTGGAGACAAACCAATGCATGCTAGTAGCATAGGAGTGCCATCAGCAGTCATAACCGACACAGATGAGGCAGGTTTCAGAGACACAAAAGATTTATCATCGTATGTCATATGATGAGATGCTCCAGAATCATTAATCCATATGGAAGGAGATATACCTGACATACCAGAAGAATACAAACCTTTAGAAAAGTTGGCAGACATGGCATGTGTTTGAGTGGCAAGACGTTATACAATATCAGATATTTGGGAACCAGTCTCAGATGAGTATACAAAACCATAAATAAAGCCAATGGTAGGAGGAGCTGAAGCAACAACATTGGACGTTGGCCCCCTAAAATTCTTTTTATGTGCTCTCCCTAATTTCGGACAATGTGCTTTCCAATGACATTTTTCTTTGCAAAATGCACATTCATCATTACCAAGTCGAACCATTCCTTGAGATTTTCCTTTTTGAACAGGAGCAACAAAAACAGCTGGAAGAGTTGAGAGAATTCCCTTATCTGACACACCAGAATGAGTCTTAAGTCTGATTTATTCTACCAACAATTCACTAACTATTGATTCAACATTAGAAAAGGGAGAACGATGCAAAATACCCCCACAAAGGCCCTCAAAATCATCACGAAGAGCCATCATAAATCAAACTAGACGTTGCTCATCTCTTTGATCAATGTATACTTTGACAGCTTTCAATTCAGGTGATTCCATAAGAGCCAATTGATCCCACATATTAGTCATTGTCGAATAGAATTCCTGAATGGTCATATTGTTCTGCTTAAGGGATCTAATATCACTTTCCAACTGATAACGATTTGCAAAGTTAGACTCAACATACAAACGTTTCAAGTGATCCCAAATCTCTTTAGTAGTATCATATTTTGCTACTTGCACTCCTATAGACAAATCAATATAATTATTAATCCAAGTAACAATTTTTGAATTACTAACATTCTATGTTTTCAGATCTTTTGCATATTGAGTTTCATCATTTTTATATGTAGGCTTAACAAAAGTTTCATCAACAAAACTCCACATATCTTTTCCAATCAAAAAAAAAATCATCACATAACTCCAATAAGAGTAATTTTGTCCATTGAGTTGAACACTAACAGCTTGAAGAGAATCATCCTTAGCATCAGTCATAACAAATAATGACAGGAAAATACGACAAACACAATCACTGAGACAAAATAAATTAGGGATAACCTGGTGTTGTGCGAGCACGATTTCTCCCTTTCCAGACGTCTTTTCCCCGACCGGCCGTTGAAAGAGAAGACTTGAATGTTGTTAACCTACTTTCCAAAAATCATCACGATCCAACGGTTAACAAATGTGCAACCGATGTTTTTCTGAGACTAATTTAACAAAATTGGGAATAGGGTTACTCTTCTCTTTTGGTGGTTGCCTTTTCTATCAAAATAGTTTTTCTCTTCTTTACAATAGATCCCAAAATCAACCAAAGTTCTTGATACCATGTTAACAATGAAAAGATGAAGAAGAGAGACAATCACTCTAAATTTTCATAACATAGAATGAACCAAACTTGAGTTAATAAAATTACAATTAATATATATACATGAAAATAGAAATGTCTAAAATACATTTACTAATAATATATAATAATATTATCTAATAGTTACTAATGTATTACTTTCATTATGCTGCTGTTAAACTTAAATAGGTTTTTTCTAAAAAAAAATATTATGCTGATTCCTTTCAAAATTAAATAATTTGCCATATAAATGGACATGGAAATAGCTATGTGAGATAATTGACCACAACCTGAATGGATCTTGCACCATGTAAGACTAATTTTAGCCATTAGATCTAAAGGTTTCACCAAATGTAAAGATAGACATTCACACCATATTTATTTCCTCTTCTTCTCCATGACTAGTCACAAAGTTCAAAGTTTCTCTTGAAAAGCCTTCTACTTTCCATTGAATATTAGATTTTCTTTTGAAATGATTTTTTTAAAGCTCCTCAATTATTTCATTATTTTGATGAGCTAAATTGAGGGGTTCATGAACTTAATATTTTGTCGATTGAAATTTATTTCTTATAAAAAAATTTAAAGTAGTTTTTCTTGAAAAAAATTCTAATTTTTTTCCTGAAAAATTGAGAAAAACATTGAAAGTTTTTTTCTAATGTTGTTTTTCTCCAAAAAAAAAAATTGAGAAATCTTTAAAAAAATTAAAAAATAAAATTAAAAGTTTGATTTTTTTTTTTAATATTGAAAAATAAATTTGAAATGGTAGGTTAATGGACTCTACTTAAACCACATAATTTTAGGGTCTTTTAAGATGTGAAATTTTGTGTTCCTTTTTACATAAATTGCTTCCAATAATTAATGGGTATGTGAAATTGACATATCTCTATGATTCATCTTTATCATCATATTCAAAAAAGTAAATTGAATTTTTAGTGGAAATAGGTGGTGGTTGAATTGTGTTCCACTATTTTGGGCATGTTTGAGTGAGTTTTTGAAAACAGTTTTCTCTATTTAAAAATTAAAAACTTGTTTGATTATAATGTTTTACAATATTGTTCTTAAAAACTATTTTAATTTGTTTTTTTTTAAACCAAAAAACCAAAACTGCCCTTATGCATGTTTTGCATTTCAATTTTGCTTTTTCTCTTTGGCAAAGTATAGAATTGAAAACATACTGAGTAAGTATTACTTTTTTTATTAATGGCATAAATGAGATCATAGACAACTTTGTTCTTTTTCCGAAAAAAAAAAAAAACGTTCCACACTATGTGCTTCTCGCTTTTTGGGTGAGAGAGTGTATTGTAGGTTGTTTAAAAAAAACTTATAAAGTACTTCATTGCGCATTATGATATTTGTAAAACTAAAATAAATTTTCAAAAGAAATTTATCAATTTATTCTTTATTAGAATAGCTAGTGTAAATACCAATATGATTGGATTTGACCAACTTAATATAGTGAATTTAAATTTGAATTTCTATTAAAATAAATATTTATTTGGAGTTTCTAATAAATTTCTAATAGAATTAGTTTCGATGGAGAGAACTTATGAGAAGAAAAAAATTAAAAAAATAAATAGTTAATGTAAACTAGTTTAACTATTAATATAAATTATTTTTATAATAAACTTTTTAAGAAAAAATATAACATGTATGTTAGCGTAAACTAATTTGACAATTACATTTAATAAAAGAACAAATTTACATACATATTAATATTTAAAATTATAA